>OX596073.1:127424630-127697130 GCA_951394005.1 Protophormia terraenovae
TTCAAAAGACAGATGGACGGACATAGCTAAATCGACTCACAATCTTACTATGACCCAGAAATTATATATTTTATAGGATCTTAAATGATTTTTTCGAGGTGACTGTGTGTGCAAAAATATACCACTACGTAGTCGCTAAGGTGGTAATAGACTTCCTCCTAGGACTAGTGGTGCTCTAGTTAGTCGGTTAAGTAATTAGCTTGCAACAGCCACTAAAGACTGCTGGCTGGTTATAAACAAGTTCATTATCTTGTCCCTAATTTTGCAAAACCCTTTATAAAACTCACTTATGTTGTGTGAATACATTTCCTTTCCTTTCTTTTTTAATTCTCTCATTTCTTTATGTTTTTTTGTGTTTTTTTGTTTTGTTTGCAAATAAGTAAGTAAATTGTGCTGATCGTGCATAAATTCCTAAAGGTTTTTACATGCATACATATAAACATGATGTTGTTTTGCTACATCAACTTCATCATCATTATCATCATCGTTATCGCTATCGCTGAAATCATGAATGTCGTGTGCTTTTAGGCCCCCATATACATACATTTTATTTTTTTCTACAAACTTATAACAACTTTACGAATATTTCAATTGAGAAACAAGGGGAGCAAAACCGCACTTTTCTCTTCATTCGAACAAATATCTTGGTGGTAATAACAACATCAACACACATGCCTTCATGTTAGTAGCATCCATAATGGAATGCATATAAATTGTGTGGCTGCATCGTTTGAAATCCATGTTGCCTGGCTGCTCTTTTTTTTTTTTTTTTTTTTTTTCTTTTTTGCGGTTGCATTCTGGCGCTGTAAAATTTTTGAGTAGAAATATTTAGGTTACCAGTTCAGTTGATTTTTTTTTTTTTTTTAATTTTGTATTTTTTTGCATAAAAATGAATCCACTGGGTGAAAAAAATCAACAACAACAGAAACAAATTATGTTAATGATCGTTTGGGAAAATTGATTACTCCAGCGAGTGGCGAGTGAGCGTAGGCATAAATTTTGCATTAAAATTACTAGATCATCTTAGGATTCTAAGAATTCATGATCATATATTTTATTTTCATTTAAAATATTTACTATTAAATAACTAAAAATATAAATATTTAAGAATTTCTTTTAAGAATTCAATTTGATGGGAGGAAAGATAATTGTGAGTTTATTGCTTTGAAATATGTAACTTACATATTGAATATAAGAATATTTTTTATTATTATTTTTTTATATACACAGAAAAAAGTTTGTACATAAATGTAAAAATTTAGTTTCATTGATTTTAGTTCATAATATTTAAGAATAAATTCTTAAATATCAAAACTTTTTTCTACATATATGGGAAATTCTTCAAACGCCAAAGCAAAAACTTGGTAATGACATGTAATTACGGATGCAGTTACTTTTTAATGACAATAACATACTGTCTGCATTTCATGGAAGTTGTTTAGTAACAAATTATTTAAAACCCGAATATAAATAATTATTTATGATCAGATTTTTGACAATATTAATTTTTATTGATTTTTATAATGCAGTTACCAATTGATATATTTGAAAATGAAAGGCAAAATTTGCCTTTATTTTAATTACATTTTTGGTTGTTGTTAATTTTTTTAAATTAAAATTTAAAAAATCTTTTTACAACAACAACAAAAGAACTATTTTATATCCTGACATTTCATTAATTATTTATAACCTAAAATGTAACTAGTTCCTATTGTTATTGCTAATCATGACTTCAGTAATGCTGTAAAATCAATGCGCTGTTTAACAGCTCGAATGTAATTAGTTATTGTAATGACACCTAAGTAATGTATAGGGTAAGTAGTTGCCTCAAATGTCATCACCGTGTTAAAATAATGAGTTGTCCAGCTAATGTGTAAGTAGTGGACCCAGCAAAAACTTAGCTTCTATTTTTAAAAGCAACAGCTTCCTGTATGTATTACAATATAGCCTTATTCGCCACTCGCAGCATTACCTAATAGTACTTCAATAACTAGTATTTATTAAATATGAAAGTAATTTGATTTTTACGTGGCTCAGTTGTCTAGAGCGCCTAATTAAAAAAACGTATAATTAAATTCAAAGAGAGTATATATATATATATTTTTTTTTATAAATTGTGTTTATTTATTTCGCTATATGAAAACCACTTTTTAGCACATAAAAATATAAGTCGATTATGGTGTAGCGAGTAAGACGGCAGACTAACAAACGCAACCAGTATTCTTATCCGTGGGTTCAAATCTCAACCGAGCCAAATGTTTTTTCTTGTGCGTAAAAAAAAATCAGCATCCAAAACAACTCTTTTGGAACCCAAATAAAAACTTATGAAATTTTGGACATCGCGAACAAAATTCATCAGTTATAGCACTAAAAATGGAAGCTGTTTTTCATACCGATTTCGCTTACAAATCACGTTATTTAGTAGGCGAATTTTTTGGTGGGGAGTGTCAATTTATTAGCTTCTTAACTCATTACATGGCAACCAAACTTTTTGCTGGGTCGTTTACTTTCAAAAAAATGTCGAAAATTTTTTAATGGCACATCAACGATAGTACCAATATTCTTTGGCTCTAGAGGAACACAAATCTGTTCGCGTGAATGACTTTTACAGGGTGGCGTAAAGGTTATGGAGGTTTAAAATAAAAATTTATAAAAAAATTGCCAAAATTCTATTTATAGTCCTAAATAAAAAATTATTGCATTTATGTACTCTACAATAGTGTATCTTAAATACAAATTAAAATTATCGTGATATGTTAAGTATGCGGGGAAATATTAGCGATTAATAAATATTAAACCTTCTTGTAAATTAGCGCCTTGGGTGTGCCTCGACGATTAATGTTAAACTAAAAACATCGCGTTCTTTGTTCATAAAAACTGTTGTTGAATATTTTCAGTGAAATCATATTTTCTGCGTAAGTAAAATTTAACACAAGAACTTACTTCAGATTAAAATCTGCAAAATTTCAGATTTGTTTTAATTAACTATTCACTTTTACTGCCTGTTTCTCTATGTCGAACGAAAAAATCGTTTCGAATAAGTGTATAGAAAACAAAAACAAAATTTTAAATTTATTTGTTATTTTCCATACATTTATTCGAAACGAATTTTTCGTTCGACATAGAGAAACAGACAGTTAGTAAATAAATATTTTAAAATGCCACAATGATTTTAAAATGTAATTTGGAAACCCTCTTTGATAACGTTGCGAGTGTGCTTCGCGAAAAAAGGCACCTCTTGAATCCATTCACATTTTTACTCTCCAAGTTTGGGTACCACCTACAGCATTTCTGTTTAAGGCACATTAACAAGATATGTGAAACTGCAAAATTTAAAAATTTTTTCAAAATTTGGTCCCAGATCTTAAAGTAAATTGATAAAAACATGTAGAAAGACATGTTTGAGTATTTATGCGATGTCTGTCCTTCTGTCTTGCAGTCCATAATAAAATTTTAATGAAGCTACAAATTGCAGTTTTTGAAATAATTGTATGAATTTTGGCTTTATATGATGCAGACATGTGTTCTGTTAAAATTAGTTTATAATAGTTACCTATTACAACCAAGTTCCTATACAATTTTTCTCCTAGAATCCGGTTTTTACGTCCATAAATTTTTTTAGTATTGCATAATTTAGTACATATAAAAGTTTTATGGATGTTAGAAACCCTATTTAATTTTATAAAATAATTTTTGTTAACGTCAAAAATAATCTATAACATTTTTTATCAGGTTCGCACCTCCAAAATCCACAGCTCCCATATGTAGCCCATTTCCGAAAATCATCAAAAAGTGCATATATTAGTATTGGTAAACATCACTTTTTTTTAAACTTTTTTTTAGAAAAAGAGTAAATTTAAATTCTAAATTTTACAACAAGCCTTGAACTAAAATAAAACACACGTTCCATATAAACTCTCTGAGAAATTCGGTCAAGAAAGACTATAACGTTCTTACAGTTCTAAAAATTATTAGCACTAAATTTATCCACAATTAAGCACAGGATCCATAAAATATTCTGACCGAAAAAAGGTCACGTCCAAGAATAACCTTTTTTACAACACTAAGGAATGTTGTCAGTGTTGTCATAGCGTCTAATCATGTTTGAAGCTATAATCTAGAAAGCTTACGTTCCTTAGCACGAATATAGGAAATAATTTCAATATCTTGAGCACTTGCATGATATTTTGGATTAAAAGTGGTGGACATCACTACATGATATTGAGAAACTGAAAGGAATTCACAAAAACCAAAGTCAATGCGGTGAAAGATGTAAAAACGGCTAAAATGTGCGCTATCATTTTCATATTCATAAATACTAGCTCAAAACAGCGATAATTCGAAAATTTTTTAACTTGTCACATATTATCCTTTATTTCTTTTTCTGAAGCTCCTAAATAATTTAGAAATATCAAAAAAAAAAAAAAAAAAAACAAACTTATTTCTTCAAATCCTAATGGAGTAATTTGGTAATTTTGACTGTCGTGGACATGCTTATTCCCTAGTTTAAACAAAAAATTAGTAAAATTTCAAATTTATATGAATCAAAGGACAATAAAAATAAGATTTTCAATAATAAATAGTAAAAAAGAAAAATATATTAATTGTAGTGCAAAACACAGAAATTATATTGGGATACTCGGGTACCATGGGTACTGACTCCCGTAGGTATCAACTTTAAAGCCATTTTACATATAGACCAAGTTAACAAAATTTAGGTTTTTTCAGTTTTTATTATGTATAAACACCTTAATCACGACGATCTGAAATTTCGTGGCTATATCTTTATTAATAAATGCGAGCACTTTAAAGTTAAAAATGGTACCCAGGTACCCGGGTATGTACCGTAGGGTTAAAAAGATCAAAAGTTAAAAAAAAATATTTGAGGTTTAAGGTCGGTTTCATAAAGATAAACGTAAAATGAGAATTGCCCATATGAATCAAAAGTCAAGAAAATTTAAACTTTTATTTAATACTCAGCAAAAACTTTTTGGTTTTCGGTACTTCTTAAAGTACTTTCTTGAAAAGGATTCGTCATTATTATTTGCTTTCTTTACATTACATAAATAAGTACTCAATAGTATAATAGCAGAGTAAGTTACAATCACATGGATCAGTTGGCTAGAGCGCAGGATTAGCAACCAGGAGATTGCTGGTTCAAACACATTCTGATGATATTAATTTTTTAAACAAAATGTCTAAAAATATATTTTATTGCTAAAACAAGCTTTTGCCACTTAGAAGTGTGTGAGATGGTGTACCGAGTAAGGCGTTAGTCACTAAAAACGGTTATTTAATATCGCCCCAAGCACAGTGTACGATTTGAAAAATTAAATGGAAATAATTATGGAACTTTGTAACGGCTGCTCCGATTTCCATGAAATTTCACATGGTGATAGTAGAGGTGTAGGTGAGTTTAAATTTTGAGCTTGGACCATATAGAGAGCGTGTCCACAGGGTCCCAAAGTTGGACAAATTTATTAAAAACTATCCTGATTCCTTATATCTGAACCGATTACAAAGATTTTTATATTGAAGGATTCTGCTAGTTAAGATCTACAAAAAACATCGTCGTATGCATATATTATTTATTTTAGTTTAAGAGATATTGAGCTTCAAATATTAAAATTTTTACTTTTTAGCCTGTCTTGGTAAAGTTTTTTCGCTACAGTGGGTCTAATTTTAGCCCCATTGTTTTAAATTTTTTCTTATTTCATTAAAAACAAATAGAAAAGCTATGCAAAGAAATAATTTTGGAAAAATATTTACGGAGTCAAAAGTTACATTTAAATTTAAACTTTCAAAAAAAGTTGATTTTGTCTACTTTTTAACTATGTACAACAATTTGTAAAATACTAAAATTTGTTGAAGACTTTTTGCAAAAAACAATGATAAGGCATGGATATGTGATTTTTTGCATATTTTTCACTTTTAATTATGCAATAAAATTCTTGTTAGTGAACATTTTTAAATGAAATTTCACATATAAGTAGATTTTTTGGTGCTTAATTTAAAGCACCATTCACTTTTTAGATTTGTCTACAAAAATCCCGTAATTCCTAAAAAACTTTAAAAAATTTTTTACGTTTTCTTCTATATCTTTCCAACCGATAACGGGGAGCAAACATTTCTATTGCGAAAGAAATTAAAACACTTGAGACTAAGTAAAAAGTATAACTTTTTTTGATTCCAGCTTTGCAATTTTTTCAAATTAGTTGAAAAAATTGGTAAAATTTGGGAAACTCTGTTTCTCGCAAAATTCGATTTTTGAAAGCATTTTTTTCTTTAAAGTATTTTGTGTTTAGTTATCTTTCAGAAAAATATAAATACTATATATGTTACTTAAGAAAATTTTTATATAAAAGAAATCTTTTTTTGTTACCACTTTTTTGGCAAAAAAACGGGGAAAAAATCAACTTTTTTTTGAAAGTTTAAATTTAAATGCTTGTAACTTTTGACTCCGTAAATATTTTTTAACGAAATAAGAAAAATTTTAGAAGAATGGTGCTAAAATTGGACCCACTGTAGCGAAAAAACTTCACCAAGACAGGCTAAAAAGTAAAAATTTTAATCTTTGAAGCTCAATATCTCTTAAACTAAAAGAAATAATATATGTACATTTTTTGTAGATCTCAACTAGCAACCCAGCAAAAATTTTTAGGTACTGGTAAGCAGTGCAAAATTATTCATGCCTGCCGATAGCACATCATTGATGCGCATTTGAGTAAACTATAAAAGGAAGCGAGAAATTTACATTGGGCTCATATTTTTTTTTTTACCGAATTACAACCTGCATCCTCTCTAGCTTACGTGGATGCAGGATTGTAAGCGAATGACTTTCTTCTCCCCATTTTTATTTACAATACAAAAAGTTCTGCTAAGTTGGATGATGCAATATTTTGAATTGAGTTGATTAGTTGTGGTCGAGCGTTCAAAGTGTTAAGAGGGAAAGTCGGAAAAAATAATGTACAAAAATTATATTAAAATTTTAAGTAAAATTATTATATTTCCCAGCAAAAATTTTTTAGGTACTGGTAAGCAGTTCAAAATTATTCATGCCTGCCGATAGCACATCATTGATGCGCATTTGAGTAAACTATAAAAGGAAACGAGAAATATACATTGGGCTCATATTTTTTTTACCGAATTACAACCTGCATCCTCTCTGGCTTACGTGGATGCAGGATTGTAAGCGAATGACTTTATTCTCCCCATTTTTATTTACAATTTAATACAAAAAGTTCTGCTAAGTTGGATGATGCAATATTTTGAATTGAGTTGATTAGTTGTGGTCGGGCGTTCAAAGTGTTAAGAGGTAAGTTTGTTCGTGAAAATCGGAAAAAATAATGTACAAAAATTATATTAAAATTGTAAGTAAAATTATTATATTTATTTTAAATAACTATTATATTAACAAAATAATATTATTTATTAAATTAATAAAGCTCTAAATATGTGTATTGTTTTTAGTTTTCTTTATAATATACAAGAAATGACATGTTTTGTAACGTATTTTGTGTTTTATTACTTTTTTTAATTTTCAGTTTGACTAGTTTTGAAGAAATTTTGTGGTTTTGTTTTTATACGATAAGAAAAAAAAAATACGATTACAGAAAAAACAATGGGTTATTTATTTTTTTAATATACGGTACGTATAACATAATCTTATGTTTTTGTGTTAATTTGTTTCTATTAAGTAATATATCTTTTTATTATTATATTTTTTTTGCAGATTAAATAATTAAGGATTACCCCAATAAAAAGGCCAGTTGATGATCTGATTTAAAAAATTTTCGATTTTTCTTTTTAATTTTTTATAAAACAAATCAAATAAAAAATAGTAATAAATAAAAATAATATTTTTTATAAATGCATTATTTAAATTCAAGGCATGATTTCACAGCTTCTGGGATCTCTAAAAGATGCACATAAAAGAGGCACGAAATCATCACATCTATGATGCCTTAAAATGCGCATAATAAAGGCATGTATGAACCTAATACGTAGCGCAGCAAAGAGCCCTACCAAGTGGGACATCACGAACAAAAATCATGCCTTCTTGAAGCAGGTTGGTAAGGGAAAGTTCTTTTATCTCTCCCTTACAAACCTGCTTCTGGGTATGCAGCAATTTTTGCTGGGAAAATCCTCCCATATAAAAATCTTTGTAATCGGTTCAGATATAAGGAATCTGGATCGTTTTTAATAAATTTTATACCCGAGGTGTCCCACTTTGGGACCCTTAAACTCCCCTACACCTCTACTATCACCATGTGAAATTTCATGGAAATCGGAGCAGCCGTTCCAAAGTTCCATAATTATTTCCATTTCATTTTTCAAATCGCACACTGTGCCAAGTTCAAATCTCACTGACGGCAAAATTTTTTCGTCTTTTATTTTTTATTTTTATTTTCGTTTAGGTACATATTTTTGAGTGTCCTAGAGTCTAAAAATAACTACATGAATTCATGGACAACTCGAACAAAAGTAACTAATTATTGAGACAAAAAATAAGTAGTTTATTTTTATTTCCAATTATACCTGCTGGGTATTTTCTTTGTAATGAAATCTTTGAAATTTTCTTTGGAAAATTTTTAGTTTTTGTTTTAATTTTAGGTACATAATGGGATCATTCAAAAAAATAGAAGCGTTGTTTAATTTAAGCAAAATTTTTGCAAAATTTCTAAAATTTTCATAAACAACAATTTAATAATATCTATGAACCAAATTTTATTTTTTATGAAAAAAGTTTGGGACAAAAAAGTCATGTTGGATTCTTAATATTAATGAAATTTCTTGGATTTGAAATTTTTACTTAAATGGAATTTGATTAATTTATATTTTCAATTCACAAAACAACTAAAAAAGTCTAAATATCTTTAGAAAACATAAAATATTTATTGTGAACTTAAAATTACTATATAATATGATATAATTTTTAGGTATTTTTTCTTAGAAACTCCGTTTTGCAAAAATTGTTGTTAAAAATTTTAAATTAAATGATCATAAATAAATAGTTCTTATGCATTAAGTTTTAATCTTTATATAAAAAGTTTCTGTTATACATATTGGAATTTCCTGAATACATAACATATTTTCCCTCTTTAATATTTTCAATTTAAATTTAATAAAAGTACCTACATTTCTCAAATTGAAATTATACATATTTCTTCTCATCATTCTTGGTATTATTGTATTTCACTTAAATTCAAATATTCAATAAAACATCAGCAAAACTAAAAAAAAAAAAAAAAATATTCCATTAATTTGAAAACATCGTTGGTTCGTAGAGGCCACTAAAGTAACAACAATAAATAAATTAATGAATGAATGACGTTTTAACAATAACAAAATAAAAAACGAGAGAGAAACTATAGTCGGTCAAGACCAACCATATGATACCCTACACCATTCTGTATGAGCTAAAAATTAGACATGTAGCTAATTGTAGACCAACACTTTTACTCAACGTAAAATAAATTATACAAATACAGAACAACGCATTGATACTAACATCTATATGATTTTATGCTATTTAGGGCGATTCCCGGATGTGGGTTTATATGGGAGCTATGGTAAATTATGGACCGATTCTCATAAATTTTGACAATGTTTCTAGTTATATAATACTTTGTGTCGAATATTAACTTGATACTATCATTCATATGGGATTTATGCACGTTAAAGTGATTTTTGGAAGAGGGATTTATATGGGAGTTGTGGTCAATTTTGGACCGATCTTGATGAAATTTGGCATAAAGATTGACACTAATACAAAGTTCTTTTATATCGAATTTCATTGAAATATTACTATATTTAAGGCATTTATGATCGTTAAACCCCTATTACGGGAGGACATTTTTATGGGGGCTGAAAAATAGTGGACCAATCATAACCAATTTAAATACGCTTCGTCCTTGTGTCAAATTCATGCCAAATTTCATCAAGATATCTTTAAAATTGCGACCTGTACTTTGTTCACAAGGTTTACATGGACAGACAGCCAGCCAGCCAAACGGATGGACGGACATCGTTAAATCGACTCAGAAAGTGATTCTGAGTCGAACAGTATACTTTAAGGTGGGGGTCCGATAATTTTTTTTTTTTTTTTGTGCGTTACAAACATCAGCACAAACGCATAATACCCCAACCACCTATGGTGGTGTAGGGTATAACTATACGAAAAAGACGTTGAGGAAACTGGTATAGTTGACAGATTTAAATTGAAATGTGTACATTTATCCGTTACTCATTTATACGAAAGCGAATTTATGTACACATGTAGGAAGTTACTTAGGTAAGATTGAGTATTTATAGTAAGTTCGAAAGCACAGTGGTGCCGATGCTAATAACATAATCTTTCAAAAAAACTCATCTTGTAGTCACTCCATGATAACACGAGATAAGATACAGGGTGTCAAAATTGAATACCTCGAGTATTTTAAATTTTCAAAAAAACGTAACGCTATTTACGTTTGAATATTGATTTTTTGTCTCGACTTTATTTCGTTTTTCGGTAATAAGTTCTTTAGTATATGAGGGAAAATTTTTTTAAAATATGTTCGAAGTCAGCACTCTGAAATTAGTGTGAAGAAATGGCTATTTTTTACAATAATATAGTACCTGTATATAGAAAAAAGTTTAATTTTTACCGATAAATAAAAAAAAAACTACGCGACGTCATTTAATAAGGACTGCGCACGAAAAAAATCCGTGCATGCTCTTTGGCTTATAACTTTTGATGTGGTTGAAACTAAATAATTCTGTTAACTTGTTTACATTTGTCATTATGCTCACTAGCTATGTGCTAAGTTTCATTGTCATAGCGAAACTATTTTTTTTTTAAATGGAAATTGAACAAAAACACCAAAACACATAATTAAAATTTTTTATGAAATCTTACATCGGCCATATAAAACAATTGCTAGGAAGGCAGTTGCGTCAAAAAATATAGTTTTTTGGGTCATAATATCATACAAAGATGTCTTGGTCACTGAATGGAAACCTGGTAGTGCAAGAAAAATAGTATCTTCAGGCTGTAGGACTCAGACAAAATAGAAAGGATTTTCAGAGAAAATCCCCTCATCTCTGGAAGAAAAGTGTCAAAAAAATTAATTGTTTTGAATTTTTATCAGAAAAGTTGAAAGGAAATCTAGCCTGAAGACGTATAAAATACAAAAAAAAAAAAATCTAATAGAAACACAAAACAAGACTTTGGAGGTAAAAAATAACGTGAAAGTTCTTCAAAAAAGGATAACTTTTTTTAACTTCCAGGCCGGGAATTCTATGTTGCAGATGCTAGGGGGAATATGGCAGAAAAATATCGTGTATCAAGCAATATACATATGCGAAAAAGAAGCACTTTATTCATAAAAATTGGTTCCATTAACACAGAAATATGACTGAATGAGTGCCTTTGGAAAAGACTTTTCTCTTTCCGAAGAAAATACTGTGTATCCACTTTCTTCTGACCTATTCTCGATTCTTCTCATTACAGCAACAAAACAATGGAGTGGTAATAAAGAAATTGTTAGTGTTTATACCGAAAAATGCTAATCCATCAAATTGTCCGAAACTTCGAGCAATTGAAAGATATTGATTGGGCTTTAATAAAAAATAATTTAAAGAACATTAAAAGTTCAGCTTAAAATGAAACGGAGTTTAAAAGTAAGTGGACTTATTCGAGCAAAAAAGTGACCGAAACCCAATAAAACCTTCAATTGGAAGAATTCTGGAAAAATTCAGATATTTCCTTAAAAACCAACAGAAAATAATTTATTCTTTTATGGTGAGAACTTGAACATAACAGTCATTAACAAAAATGTAATTTAAAAAAAATTCGCCCATGGGTTTAGTTTCTATAAGCCGATTTGTACGCACGGATTTTTCGTGCGCAGTCCTTGAAAAAATACATTTATACCGATTTGTCACTAAATTGTTTCCCGTCCGACCAAAAACGAATGCAATAATGCAGACTAAATAAAACAAGCGCGAATGTTATATTCGAATCTATATACCCACCATGAACTTTTTCAAATTTTACGTTATATATAGGTGGGCGATAAAGTGGGTGGACCACGCCCATTTTTTGTTACCGAGTTTACATTGGTCCTTCAACTATTTGTACAATATTTCGTTGATTTTCACCTTATATGGGAGGTGGGCGGTAAATTGGGCAGACCACGCCCATTTTTTGTTTCCAAGTTTATATCGACCCTTGAACTATCCGAACAAAATTTCGTTATCGTACATACTTTTGTTTTAGAGATATCAGCTGAAAGTATGAAATGAAGCTACAACGGACACCCTGTGTTACTAGTATTTTGCCCATCATTTTTTGTTTATTTGCTCATTTTCAATACCAAATAAACCTTGTATAAGATAAATATTTGGGCCAAATTTCATCTTCCTAGATTGTCCCGTTCGAGTCCTATCCTGCTTTCAACAGACAGACGGACGGACATAGCTAGATCAACTCAGAATCTAACCAGGACCCAAAAAATATATACTTTATGGGGTCTCAAATGATTCCTTGGACATATTACACACGGAATGACAAAATCAATATACCCCCCATCTTTTTGGTGGTGGGTATAAAAAGACAATTTTTTAAACTACTTTTTTTAAATGGCACAAAATCGAATTTTAACATCATATTTTAACTATAATTTCTTACGTAATGTATGTAATACTATGTAATGTAATACTTTTGTTTTGGGGAATAAATAGGCGTACAATTTTTTGTTTGTAAGTGCCCCACAGACCAGGAGCGGAGTTATGGGTGCATAAACTAAAATAAACATTTTTAACCACTTGTCAAATTTAATCCAATTTTAAAGATATTTATAACTTCTTAAATATTTTTTCTCGATTAAAATCTCCACTTTTAAGAGGTTTGTGGGGTCACTCTTTTCAAACTTAAAATTGTACACTCTTCATTCACGCCTTTTCGAAATGTTATGTTAATTCAACCAGCCTATTAGATGTTTCAGATTTATTTATAAACATTTTCGATTCTACCTCACTGTGGAAAATCATAAGAGCTGCAGAGTTAAATATAGAGTAACCCAGGAAGAAGTGTGTTTTTATTTGAATAAATTTGTTTACAGTTTCTTAGCTTTTTCTGTTTTTAAATAAAGAATTAATAAAATAATTTTACATATCTGTCATTAGTATGTATTTTTAAAAACTAATTTATAACATTTTCTTACCACAATTTGTGTAACTCTTTCGCTTAGAGCAATAAATAATTTTGTTTTATTTCAAGGGAAACATTTAGTATTGATGTTGTAGAATAAAAAACAAATATATATAGGTATATATAAATAGGAAAAATGAATATAATAGAATAAAAAATAATCAAAAGTGCACCATGAAAACATTTTACAAATATAATATAAATAATGATTTATGATGTAATTCCTTGGTCATTTACTAAAACTGATCTAGGCTTTCATGTTATTTCTTTGCAAACATACAGAGCTACAAAATTTTGATAATTCAAAGTGTTATTAAATCTGGTATATTATTAAACGTTTATTTTATCAATAAATATATGAAAATTAGGAAAAATATGCATTAATATTTTTCCTGACGCATTTCTTTCAAAAATAAATAAAACAAATGGCGAGAGAGAGGTAGAGGGAAAAATAGACAGACAGAAAAAATGAAATAAATAGCAACATTTCAATATTGTTGCATTCATTTGGAAAAACTCATTCAATTATCAACCAAACAGCAATAACCATTATTTATGTTGTTGCTCAGCAAAACAAACAAAGCACGTTTCCTACACACCGTCAGCAACAATGTAGTTACACAGTAGTTTGTGGGTCATTAATTTGTATATTTGTAGTAGCTTTATATTAAAAAATATATATATATTCGATTAAAAAAATATCTTAAAGAGTGTGTAGTTTTCCATCCTGTTATCCTGGATCATATAATATTTAATGTTAAATATAAAAATCGTTGCTGATAATAAATAGTGTAGATTTTTAGTATAAAATGTTTAGCATACTACATCATACAATTTAAGTAAAATATTTAAGTATGTATATATTTTTCTAGATCTTTTATGTGGTAACAAATCACAGTAAGAAAGTGCTTTATTGAGATTTTGATGTAGGAAGATCAGTCAATCAAAATGTATTGATGAGGAAAATATAGGAAAAGTACTAAACAAAAATTCAAATTGGTCATCAGTTCTCTCACCAGGGATCTCATACATTTAAATTCCAAAAAATAAGAAAGTTATCACAGAAAATACCCACAATGAAATATTGGGAGAAACAATCACGTCTACCTCCAATCATATTTATATTAAAATTTTCTGATCATGATGTAATAAAATGACCGCTTACAGAGCTTATAATTTTTATACCCACCATCAAAAAGATGGGGGGTATATTGATTTTGTCATTCCGTGTGTAACATGTCGAAGGAATCATCTAAGACCCCACAAAGTATATATTTTCTGGGTCCTGGTTAGATTCAGTGTCGATCTAGCTATGTCCGTCCGTCTGTCCGTCTGTTGAAAGCCGAATAGAGCTTGAACGGGGCAACGTAGGGAGACGAAATTTGACGCAAATATTTATCTTATGTAAGGTTTGTTTGGTATTGAAAATGGGCAAAATCGGTTAATAAACAAAAAAGTTATGGGCTGAAAACTAGAAACACGGGGTGTCCGTTAAATACTTTTCTGCTGATATTTCTTCAATAAAAGCACGTACGACAACGAAATTTTGTATGTATAGTTCGGGGGTCGATATAAACTCGAAAACCAAAAATGGGCGTGGTCCGCCCACTTTACCGCCCACCTCCCATAAAAGGTGAAAAGCAACGAAATTGTGTTCAAATAGTTCAAGGACCAATGTAAAGTCGGAAACAAAAAATGGGCGTGGTCCGTCCACTTTACTGCCCACTTTCAATATAACGTAAAATTTGAAAAAGTTGATGGTGGGTATATAGATTCGGCCGGGCCGAATATATTCGCGCTTGTTTTTTTTTTTTTTTTGTTATATTTCTTGATATTTTTCTAAAAATTAGGAGTTTTTTGTTACCCATATTGGAAGAAAACTCAAATTTTTTATTAGGCTCGTGATTTTTAATCGTTGGTATAGAACTGAAGATGATTTTTTAAAATTTTTTTTTATTATTTTTTTCTGTTTCATTGTATTTCGTCAACGCGACAATCTACTGTGTTTTATACATATAGATACATACAATACGACAGTGGAATATATGGAAGTAATTTAAAGTTATTTAATTATTAGATTTTTTTAGCAAATTAATTGCTGATAACATAGTGCAACGTGAAATGAAAGGGTACCAGTAGTTTAGTAAAACCCCCGAAGGGTTTTTCAAATTAATTAGAATTTTGGTTTTAGGTCTCTTGAAGTTCGAATTTTTAGGAACCCTTTTTTTCAATATAATTGGAAATGAAAATCATTTAAATTATTTAATTCATATGTTAATATATGTTGTTGTTGTTTTATAGACTACTAGCATTATTATACTAGATTTTTGCTGGATTTAAGCGCATTTTTGTTACAGATTTATTTACAAGTAAATCTGAGTAATGTACAGAATTTTCTATTCCTTGTGTATGTCAAATTTTATATGAATTGTCAAAGTAGCATATTTTACTGAAAATAGGGTAACATTAAACTCATATTATAGCCCAAAGTTTTCTCCACAAAATACTAGATATATGAGCGAAATTTTATTTGAATTTACAAAAACATAATTGGCATTTTTATCAATTTTATATCCGCGCTTTTAATAAAAATCTTACATATTACACTGGTCGACAAAATTTTTTTTTCGTGCTTCTTAAAAAAAAAAGAAAAATATGTGGACTAAACTCGAAGCTGAAGCTTTCAGTTTTTTCCCACCAGGTCGAGATTTTTTTATGGCCGTGTCTAATATTGCGCCCTAAATAAGCCGATTACTCGAGTATATTTCACTATAACTCGAAAACGGTACGCACGATTTATATAAATAATACACCAAAATATGCGGAATAAAATTAACTTTAAGTCGTAACAAATTTTTATCCGCTCAATAATTTAGGAGATATTTTGAAATAAGTGATCGAAAAATTGTTTCATGCTAAATTCAAGATTTCTTTTTTTTTTTTTTTCTAAAACTTCTTTTTAAAAGTGAAATCATCAAAAATGTTTCAGTTTATCATCATCTCAAAACTGGTAAAACTACGAGTAAATAAAGCCACGTATCATAAAAATTGATGCACAAATCTTGATTGCATTCCCATGCCTACAATTAAGTGGAGATACACTAGTGGGCAAAAAAAATTTTTTTCGTCTTAAATAAAAAAAAAATAGGTGAATTAGATGGAATTCAACGTGATAAACATGAATCAGCTTTCACATTTTTCTATCACGTATTGATTTTTTTTATGGGCATGACTACTATTACCCCGCCTTTAGGCAGTCACACTTGTATAACTCGAGAATGGGTTGTCCTATTAAGATAAATTAAACTCCAATATATAGCGACTTAAATTGTCTTTGAGCTGAATTTACATAATTTTTTGTTCAGTTTCCGTAGTTATTCGGTAATTAGTTGCAAAAAAATTAATTAAAGACAATTTTCGAATGCATCTTTTGGTGTATCACTTATCAAAATCGTGTGAACGGTTCTTGAGTTATAATCTAAATTTGACAAACCATTCTCGAATTTCATAGTGTGAACGCTGAATAAGGTGATGATAATAGTCATGCCCATAAAAAAATCAGTAAGTGATAGAAAAAAGTTAAAGCAGATTCTTGTTTAACTCGTCAAAATTCACCTAGTCCACCTATTTTTGTTTCAAGAAAAAAAAATTAACATTTTTTGTTTGTCCACCACTGTATTTCTACTCAATTGTATGTAACTACTATTGAGCAGATAAAAAATTAAGTTTGGGAGATTTGAAGATATTTTTAGTCCGCATCTTTCTTGAGTTATGAGCAGGAAAACCACAATATGCTCTAAAAAAATGGGTTAAATACGCAGTAAAAAACGAAAAATATGCTCTAAAAACGCGAAAATATGCACTTTAAAAACAAAGATTTTGTATAATTTTTTAACAAAATTATGTTTTTCATTACAACAAAAGGTTTTATTAATATTTCAACGTTAGAAAATAAGGCAAAACTGAAATTTATCAACAGTTTCAAGAATTCCCCATATTTTACTGTATCTCATAAAAGCGTTATTGACACTAGACACTATTATCAGTTCAGAAATTATCAAGATTATCGTAACGATCACTGACCGCCAAAATATCGTAACCGACAGCATTTTCGAAATTCGTGTTTTGATGAAAATCCATAATTTAGAATCATTTAGATTATTTGTCAAAATCTCATCGACGTATCGTCATTTCAGATTTATAGCGAAAGTAATTTTATCGTAAGTGACATTTTTCATACATATAACAATGTGTAAACAATAATGTGTAAACTTTTGTTTTCTGCACTTACGTCACTTTCGCGGTTAGGGTTGATATGCTTTCATAAAAAAAATATTGTTTTTACAACGTAAATTTTAATCATAATATTCAATCTTGTTTCTTCAAGACAAGCTTCTCAGCGATAAAATAGTATCCATTAAAGTTAATTTTAAATTGTTTTTTTTATTTTATTTTTTGTTTTCTCATTTTTTTTATAAAATCAAATTTGAAAAACATTACATGAGGTATAAAAAAAGTACCCTTAAAATATCAAAATATGCTCTTAAAGGGTTAAATATGACCTAAAAATAACAAGATATGCAATAAACATGCGCTAAAAATCGTCAAATGCAATAATATGCCGTTAAGAGTAAAATATGCAAAAATATGCACTAACAAATCGATGCCAAAATTATTTATTTGTTCTGAAACTGATAAATATTTAATCAATGCCTTCATTCGACGTTCAGGATAAAACATGCAATTACATATTGTGGTTTCCCTGGTTATGAGGAAATATACTAGAGTAATGGCCTTACTATGGGCGAAATATTAGACACGCCCATAAAAAAATCCAAACCTGAACAAAACAACTGAATGCTGATTCGTGTTTAGCACATCAAAGTGCATCAAGTTCAACTATTCGTCTTTGGTGGAGAATTTTTTTGTCGACCAATGTTATCTAAGAGAAGCCTTCTACTCTATAAAACAATAAATACCCATAAATATATTAAAATTTTCTGATTTTAATGTTTTTTATTTACATTATTATTTATTGAAAAAAGTTCGCCAAAATATCCGAAGTTTATGAGATCATAAAATCGAAGCTCGAACTAACTTTCCAAAACCCTTCATACATTTTTCATTTCGCGTTAGAATTATTGAGTATATATTTGATAACCCAAAATTAATTTTTTTTTTTTATTCAAACTTTTGAAATGATTTTTGATATAAAAACCTTTATAAGTTTTTTTGATGCACTAACCTAACTCCTAACAAATTTGCTTAAAATCTTTTGTAACCACGGTACTCATGACTTGGTATTTAAGCTTACCAATGGTATAGCAATAGCAAACCACATGCCATACAATACGATATTTATGATGAGTTACAATCAGAAAAATGTAATAATGATAATAAAATTTAACAAAAAAAAAAAAAAATATATATATATATATATATATATATATATATATATATATATATATATATATATATATATATATATATATATATATATATATATATATATATATATATATATATATATATATATATATATATATATATATATATATATATATATATATATATATATATATATATATATATATATATATATATATATATATATATATATATATATATATATATATATATATATATATATATATATATATATATATATATATATACATATATATATATATATATATATACAAGAAATAAGTAATGGCAAAGATATAGGCAACAATGGCATTGGGACCAACAACAACACACCAACGATAACAAATGTGTGTTACTATTAACTGCTGTTGCAACATTGTTGCCTTATTGATGATTTAGTTTTAGTACCAAGAATACATACGTAAATACTCACATGCAATACGAGGGTATTTTTAGAAGTATTGATAGTTGTATTGCCTGACAATTAAAAAAATCTACACATGTGTTTCAGAGACACTTTTTTCTATATTTCGTATAATTTTTTCTTTGATCCTCATATACATTTTAAATAAATTACGATCTTGTGATTAATATATACATATGTCACCACTAATACACAATAGGGCCAATCTCAAAATTTGTGGTAATAAATATGTATCTTCTAAACTACTGATCGGATCGAATTGGAATTAAAAAGTTATAGAAGAGGACCTAGGCTTTCAGAAAAACTATCTTGTATTCATTCTGTGATAACACAAGATAAGCTACAATGATTTTCTACTAGATATGTTTGGATTTCTTTACAATATGATTTAAATTTTCTTGGCCTTCCCAATGTCATGTGGACCTTTTTTCTTCCCGAACTATGTTTCCTTGATACTGTTTATTAACTTTAGAAACAGTTTGACAGCGAACACTTAATTCTTTAACCAATTATTTGTAGGACCAATTTGAATTTTTTTGAAATTTCTTAAAAATTTACAGCACGTACATCATTTTCGCCACTCATTTAGATCAAACTTACAACAAATCAACATGGTTGTAATTAAAAATAATAACTGACATATTTTTCAATGATAACTAGATAAAAAAAAATTAAATATTGCTTCGGAAAAAAGTTATGAGGCAAAAAGTGTGTTAAGATTTTTTTTATCGAACTCCTTAATAACAAATTAGAGCTGAATTAAAAACGAACTTCAGCAGAGCTAGAATTCAATTAGATCTAAAAAATAATGGCATCTAAACCGAACTAAAAATCACAAGGCGTACGGAGGTGACAATTTCGACATTCTAATGACCATTATAGAACAAAATGGAATGATGTATGTTACAATTTGTTGTTTTTAAATATTTAAAGTAGTTCCCTAAGGAAGCCAGCGATATCTATTATCCCCTCTCATCTTTGCCTCTGTATACTTTCTGTTAGAAATTACACTGGTCGACAAAAAAAATCCTCCCCAAAAGACGAATAGTTGAAATTGATGCATTTTGATGTGCTAAACACGAATCTGCTTTCAGTTTTTTCCCATCTGGTCTGGATTTTTTTTTATATAGTAAGACCATTACTCTAGTATATTTCCCCATAACTCAAGAATGGTGTATACTATTGACATAATTAAAAAAAACTTTTTTATGCAAAATTTTAGATTTTTTTGTTACTAAATTTTTTTTTAAGTGAAAGCATCAATAATGTTTCAGTTTATCATCTTTGTCTTAAAGCTGGTAATGCTGCAAATAAAATAAGGCATGTATCTTCAAAAAATACAGTGGTGGAAAAAAAAAATATTTTTTTAATTTTTTCTTGAAACAAAAATAGGTGGAGTAGGTGGATTTTGACGAGTTAAACACTTTTTTTCTATCACGTACTGATTTTTTTTATGGGCATGACTAATATCATCACCTTATTCAGCGGTCAGACTTTTAAACTAGGGAATTGTTTGTACAATTTGGACTATAACTTAAGAACCGTTTACACGATTTTGATAAATGATACACCAAAAGATGCACCCGAAAATTGTCTGCATTAACATTATTTTTTTTATTAATTAAAGAATTTTATAGTTATGAATGAAAATTTTTTTTTTTTAATTTTTTTTTTTTTTTTTTTTGCTACTAATTTTTGAATAACTACTGAAAATTAACTGAACAAAAAATTATGTAAATTCGGCTCAAAGATAATTTAAATCGCTATCTATTGGAGTTTAATTAATCTTTCTTAATTGGACTAACCAATCTAGAGTAATACAAGTGTGACTGCCTAAAGGCGGGGTCATAGTAGTCATGCCCATAAAAAAAATCAAAACGTGATAGAAAAAAAGTAAAAAGGTGATTCTTATTTAGCACGTGAAATTCCATCAAATTCACCTATTTTTTTTTATTTAAGACGAACAAATTTTTTTTTTTTGCTCCACTAGTGTATCTCCACTTAATTCTAGGTATGCATGGGTATCCCACCTTAACTGTGAATCCAATCAGGATTTTGCATCAATTTTTATGATACGTGGCTTTGTTCACAGAAAAAAATATTCCAAATAGTTTTTAATAAAATTATTAATTAACCTTATATTAGAATTTAATTATATGATTTATTAATATAATTAATTTTCTAATTGGTTTACAGTTTTGTTTTCTTAATAAATTGACAGCTGTTAATAAAATATAAAGAAAAATTAAATATTTGTCTAAAAAAGTACGGAAATAAAATAAATTTAAGTAAATTTTCAAAAATTTCCAGCTCATTGCATCTATTTAAGGAAAAGAAGTAATAATAATATCAATTATTATAGTTATTAATATTATCATTTTGATGATTGGAGCAAAATCAATTAAAAATTAATTAATATTACAAATTTCGTAATTGAAGTCCATTTTTACTTTTTTCTGTGTTTACTCGTAGTTTTACCAGCTTTGAGATGATGATAAATTGAAACATTTTTGATGTTTTCACTTTTGAAAAGAAATTTTATTAAAAAAAAGAAATCCTGAATTTAGCTTCATAAAATTTTTCTCTGGCACTTATTTTAAAATATCTCCTAAACTATTGAGCGAATAAAAATTTGATAGTAAAACGACTTAAAGCAAATTTTATTCCAAATATTTTGGTGTATCAATTAAATAAATCGTGCATATCGTTCTCGAGATATAGTGAAATATACTCGAGTAATCAGTTTATTTAGGACGCAATATTAGACACGCCCATAAAAAATCTCGCCCTGATGGGAAAAAACTGAAAGCGGATTCCAGTTTAGCATGCGGAATTCCATTTTGTCCACATTTTTTTTTTTTTTTTAATATTTTTTTGTCGACCAGTATATATATTTATATATTGGTCGAAAATTACGAATTTTAAAAAAATTGAATGTTTATCGATTAATAGGAAAATGTCACGCGAGTTTTTTTTTTATTTATTCACGCGGTTTAATTCTAAAATATTATTAAAACTGCTTCTCGCCTGGCCAATATCGAATGCAAGAGTGAAGATTTTATAGAAAAAGGCAATTGTGCAAAATACATTTTTTTTTTTTTTTTTTTTTTAATTGCGCAAAAAATCATATTAGCAGTACATTTTTACTATTATTTTTTATGTATTGTATAAAATAAATATCAAATTTTGATTCCTCCAAGATTTGCTAAATTTTGGAAGTTTTTAAAAAATAAATAATATTTATTAAATTTAATCGATTATTACGAATATTTTCTCGTTTCACAAACGCATGCATCAGTATAATTGTGTGTTATACGCACATATGGAAATACGCAATGAAATGTTTTTAGTACACATAGAATACTGTTTAGTTATGACAACCGAATTTTTAGCCAAACGAATTTGGTTAGTTACACCAACTATCACAATAAACTGTTACGATTATTGAATATTTCATTTACATATACCAATTAATTATAAGCTTTAAAAAAATTTCAATTATAATGATTAAAACTAACGGTAGACACAATTGAAACAATGCCTAAAAATTCGGTTCCTAAAATAGAATTTTTATACTAAGAACGAAATGTCAAAATCATATTTTTAATTTATTTTATTTTCATTTAAAAATTTTCAGCATAAACTTATTTTATAATGAATTTTAATTTACAAAGATTTTTTAAAAACAATTTCAAACGTATTTATTATCAATTTTCGACAGCCTTAAGTACCATCGAAGGATTAGTTTTTTGTTTCCAAAAGAACTATTTAGAATCGTTTATACCAAATTGTATATGATCCTGTAGAATTTAAGCAAAAGAACTTTAGAATTTTATATAAGACTTATTATAAAGACAATATTTATCTTTTAAAATATTATGGGATTCAAACAAGTTTCGTCCATTTATCAAATACATCAAAGAAAAAATGTAAAGATGAATCTTCAGATAAAACTTTTTTCCAAATAGATCAACTTTTTCGACATTTACATGGTGAATAATGTAATAAACACTCTTCGAAATGTATAAGACAATATTTTCCTTGTTGGTATTAGTTTGCGAAATACATAATCCTGGTCCGTCCACCATATGCAATAAATGTAAAGAAAAAACTTAACTTACATTCTTATAAAAATATAATATTATGAACTTACTCATGTAGTATATCGCCCTTTGTTAAGATTATTGCTATATTTTTAATTGTATTCCATAAATTCATCTATTTCTTTGAATACGAATTGTTTTTCATCACACATTTTCAATTATACAATAATTTAAAAAAAAAAAACGTCAAAATGCAATATTAGTTTATCTTTAATTGCAACAGAATTTATTTAATATTACGATAGAAAAGTCATAACGGGAACTTAAATACGATTTGTAAAAGAATATCAGTTGTAACTACCGAAAAATATTATACTTAAACACATTTATGAAAGTTACCACATTCGAATTAACAAATTACTAAATGATTGGTTACCACAACTATATTGTTTCCTACAGAGACTAATATAACGTCGTGAATATATAAATATTATTATATTTATGAAAAATCTACTACATTTACATATTTTCATTAAATAAGATAAAATTTTATTTAATCTTCTTGAATTTTGATAGTAGTAACCATTTTCCAACCAATCTTTTTTCTGTGTGTAGTAAATTTAGTGAGTATTAACACGAGTTGTAAGTTTTGTGACCATTATATTATACAGTAGTTTAGAAGATACACATTTATTACCAAAATTTTTGCGATTCACCCCACTGTGTAAAAGAGCACTTTTACGTCGGATTTGGTTTGCATTTCCTTCAAACGACTGCATATAAATTCTTACTCTTCAGTCTAAATAAATAACTATTTGTACAAAAAATTAACAGTAACTACAGAAAGTCAAGTAGAATATTTATCATATGGTTTCATTTCATTCCTTGTAAATCCTCTTAAAGATATATTTTTTTTAATTCTGACAAATGATTTATGTATTGTAAAAAAAAGATCAATCATAATAAATAGTATACATTTGAGAAATAAGTAATTAAGATTTTATTTTTAATATAAATTAAATACTTGTTGAGTGCATAAACACAATTTTAATGCTAATACCTAAGCGTTTATCCTAAGCAAGTTTCTGCTGAAATTCAAGTTAGGTTATAAATAAAAAACTTTCAAATGTTAAGGATTCATTTAAATTAATTTTGCTATAAATAAGTGATTATTATATGTAACAATTATGCTATAATAAATTACTATGCAGAATTAATCGTTTTAACTTCTATCACATCTATAACGACGGTATACTTTGATGTTTTTTTAATATAAAACAAATTAAACAATAAAATGCAAAAAGCGATTATCTTGCCCTATTCGTAAATACAAGTGTGCGAGCGATATAAACAATATTTTTTTATGTTTTTGACTATTAAACGCACTTTAAACGTAATTGAAAATTAAAAAAAAATAAATAAATAAAAGTGCGTGCATCCAGTTGCAAGAATTTTAGACTCATAATAATTTTTTACCCCTCTTTTAGTTTTTAATGGTCAATTTATAAACACAGAAATAATGATGGGTTAATTCACTAGGAACACTAACACAGAAAGTAATTTTTTATTATGTGTTCAAATTTAATAAACACGTAATTAGAATAAATGGCCATAGATAATTTCTAACAGAAAGTATACAGAGGCAAAGATAAGAGGGGATAAAATATATCGCTGGCTTCCTTAGGGAACTACTTTAAATATTTAAAAACAACAAATTGTAAACTATAAAAATCATACATCATTCCATTTTGTTCGATAATGGCCATTAGAACGTCGAAATTGTCACCTCCGTATGCCTCGTGGTTTTTATTTCGGTTTAGGTGCAATTATTTTTTAGATCTAATTGAATTCTAGCTCTGCTGAAGTTCTTTTTTAATTCAACTCTAATTTGTTATTAGTTTAGTTTAAATTAATTTCTAAATCAGTTTTAATTTAGTTGTAAATGAGTTCTAGTTTATTTGTAATGTAGTTCTCTCTCAATTCTAATTTACACTGAACCAAAAAGGTACATAAATACAACAAAAAAGATCGTTGTTTCCAATTTTTATCTAATGAACAGATTCGTTGAAATAATGTATTGTCATACGTTAACATTTATGCCGTTTTAAAATTCAAAATACAAGTTCATTTATTCAATTTATTCGTAATTTGTTTTAATGAACACGTTCGTTGAATAAAATAATTAGTTCTAATGACCAAACGAAACCATATGTTGAAAATATTTTTGTTTTATTATATTTCCCGTTTTTTTTTTTTTTTTTGTTCCTCTAAATAAACGTACATGGTCATTGAACGAATGTACAAATTCTTTAAATTCAAAGATCATGTTCTTGAGTAATTTCATGTCAAAACCGAAAAAACAGGCATTTTCGGATTTGATATCTCCAGTTTTAATTAAATTCGCTACGGTTATTACTAGGGCAAGTATTTCAAGCTTTTTCGCTTGGAATATAAGCATTTGCATATTTCAAAAGAATTTAACAAAAAATGCTTATACTTATTTTAAATCTTTGCATAAATTTACATATAATGGATACAAAAGTTAGTTTTCTTAACAAAAACACAATTTTTTGGAGTTCAATCAAATGATTTCTAAAATTTTTTTTGTGAGTATTTTGAGTACATTGTAAATATTGTAAAGAAAACGAGAGAGGAAGATATAGTCGGTCAAGCCCGACCATACGATACCCTACACCATTGTGTATATAAAAATACGGACTTGGGGTCAAGTGTGGACCGATATTCTTATTAATTGTAAAATAAAACATACGAATACTGAAAATTACGTCGATACTAACATTTATATGAATTTATTCACTTTTGGGTGATTCCAGAAAAAGGGTCTTATATGGGAGCTATGGTAAATTATAGACCGATCATCGTAAAATTTGGCACTATCATTTATGTTTATATAAAACTTATTTGTGTCGAATAATAACTTGATACTAACATTTTAATGGGATTTATGCCCTTTAAAGTGATTTTCGGAAGAGGGGTTTATATGGGAGCTATGGTGAATTATGGGCCGATTTTCCTCAAATTCGGCACACAGAGTTAGACTTATATAAAACTTATATGTGCCAAATTTCATTAAAATATTTCTTTATTTAATAGATTTATGATCGTTAAACTCCTTTCCGGGAGGACATTTGTATAGGGACTAGGTGAAATAATGGACCGATCATAACCAGTTTCAATAGAGTTCGTCCTTGGCCTAATAGAAGATTGTGTGCTAAATTTCATTGAATTATCTTTAAAATTTCGACCTGTAGTTTTATTACAAGGTTTACATGAACAGACGGACGGACGGACATCGTTAAATCGACTCAGGAAGTGATTCTGAGTCGAATGGTATACTTTAAGGTGGTGGTCTGATGTTTTTTTCTATGCGTTGCAAACATCAGCACAAACGCATAATACCCCAACCACCTATGGTAATGTAGGGTATAAAAATTCAGAAGCTTCAAATATAATACTTAAAATTAAGATAGTTATATTTTTATAAACATCGAAATCTATTAGAGATTAAAAGTTAAAAAATGCATATTTGTGCATATTTTCTACACATTAATATATAAGAATGCATAAATTCGTTGGTTTTTATATACATATTCATGCTACTTTTGCATATTTCTGTGCATATTATACCATTTTTTCGTGCTTTTTCAAGCGCATATTTCAATTTTTTTGTGCATATAAAAACTTGCCCTGGTTATTACCTATTGCAAGTGTTGATCAAATTACAAACTTTCAGACCAAATACCCTTTCCGGTCCAAAAATATGACGTTTTAAATTTGAAAAAAATATATCATTTTTTTTCCACAGAGGAAATTCCTAACATGTTTGAAGCTTAAAACTCCAATACCCAATATTTGTAAAGCACTTAAATAAATTCTCCGTTAAATTAATTATCTATATTTTGCATAAAAATATTGCACAAGTACATGTTTACTAACATATTAAACGAAAACTCGTATGTATGTTTACATCTATGTAATTTAATATTGCGATACTATTATCAATAACATGTTTTTGTGTTACAGATTTTATCAAAGAAAAAAAGTATAAGACTTGTTTAAGATTAGAAGCCATTTATTATTCATACATTTTAAAGTATCTGTTTGTGGTACATATGCAGTTTTACTTGTAACTCCCCCACCTTTTATACAGCAACAATACTTATTTACGCATTTGAATTGATTTCAGTATAATTTTTTTATTTCTTAAATTTTATTGATAATTACATTACGCACATTTGCATTATAGAACCTAAATAAAATGCAGGTTAGACGTTCTTTTTATATGTATGTATATAATACCGCGGCACCACCTTTTTTATTTGGCAAAGTGAAAAAAAAAAAAAAAAAAAAAAAACATCTGGTGGCGCATGTGCTTGAAAGCTAAATTTTAAAAACGAGAGTAATAGATACAAGTTAGATCTAGTTAGCATTTGTCTGTATTATTTCGAAATATTGTTTTTAAGATAATGTATGATTTCTCGTTTTAAAATTAAATTTAACTAACACTTATACAATATGTTTTGTAATTATCTGAAATTTTAATCTATATATTTAAGTGGCTGTTGATATATTGAAAGGATTAAATAAATTAATGGCCTGTCCCACTATGTCGAACGAAAAATTCATTTCAACAATTTATGTATATGGACAAAGAATACTAAGAAGGGAAAATAGTACTCTTTCCTACAACAACAACATTTCTCTCTCTTCACATACAAGTTCTGTGTGAATTCAACACACTTGTGAGAGAGAGAAACAACACAAAATAAACATATATTTTCCTTAAAATTTAAGGAAAATTACACACGCGACACATTTTTCAACAAACACACGATATTTTTATTATTTTTTCACACGCGTTTATAGTATTTTAACTCCCGTTAAACGAATGTTTTCCACAAACTGAAAAAATATTGTTTTATTTTATTTTTGATATTCCTTTTTTGTATGTTGAAATTTAAATTGAACGAACAATGTTGCTACTTTTGGTATTAAAAATAAAACAGATTTTAAAATAATTTTAAATTATTTTCATCAACAAAAAGCAAAGAAATGTAATTATATTACTATTTGTGGATGTAACCCGCATAAAAAGATAAAAATCTGCGAATATAATTGTGATGAATTATATTTAATAATTTGTTAATACTCTTTTGTGCAACTATGTATGATTATGATGTGTGATGAAAGTGGTTTCAGCACTAATACATATAAATAAAATTTGACTAACACAATCTTAAAGTTAGGTTTTTTTGACAACAGAGTTAGGTTTTTTGACAAGCCTTCCATTCTTAGTATTCTTTGTATATGGAAAGCAACAAATAAATTTCAAATTTAGTTATTGTTTCTCATATATTTTGTCGAACAAATTTTGACACTGGATAAACAAATTTATAATTTTTGTATTAAATTTTTTCAAATACATAAAAAAATAAAGTTTAAATTTATTTTAGAAAATGATGACTATTATTAGAATACGTAACTTCATCACTTTACATATTCTGAAGTCTTAAGTATTGAGATGAAATGAACTTTACAAAAGCTTTTTCTTTTGTTTACTGTATTCTACATTATTACAATGTTATTTTACTTCTCTAGCTAACCGTCGCACATTGTGGTAAAAGGGGTCGAATTCAGGGAAAGGTGATAGCAATATTTTAATGATCACGTTTTAGTTTTTTTTTTTTATTTATTTTAAGGTAAAAAAATAAAAAATTAATTTTAGAATTTTAAGATTGTTTTTGGCAGAATGGTAATGTCCGTCCGTCTATACATTAAAGTTAAATGGATCGAAAATGATGCATAATTCATGGAAAGGTGATATTAACACTTTAATGATCACGTTTAATGTTCCTATTTATAAGTAAGTAAAAAAATGCATTTTCAGAATTATAAAATATTTTTTGGCTGAATGGTAATGTCCGTCCGTCTGTCTATACATTTAGGTTAAATGGTTCGAAAATGGCGCTTAATTCAGGAAAAGGTGATATTTGAATTTTGATGACCACGTTCTATTTTTTCTATTTTTAGTTAGTAAAAAAATGCATTTTTAGAATTCTAAAATATTTTTTTGGCAGAATGGCAGTATCCGTCCGTCTATACATTTGGGTTAAATGGGTCGAAAATGGCACTTAATTCAGGGAAAGGTGATATCAATACTTTAATATTTAGATTTAGCTTTAATATTGATCACGAAGTAAAAAATAATATATTTTTGGAATTTTAAGACTTTTTTTAAGGAATTTTAGTGTCTGTCCTTCCGTCTGTCTGTTTATTCATTTTGGCAAACTTGCCAATTCAAAATTGTTAATTTTTTGACTCAATAAATATATCGAATTAAAATTTTCTTTTTTCGATAAACAATTTTGTTCTTTAATAAACTGCAAAAATATGATAAAATCGGTTGAAAATGTTGGGATATATATGGAAAAGATTTGACCAACATCTTGCAAAAATGAGATTGCTGAAATTTCAAATAAACATATCTCGAATAATATATAATATATTTCTTTTATATATTATTTCAAAAGGATTTATCAAGTACTTTAAGGTGATACAAAAATCTTGGATATTGGGTGAGGAATAAAAATTCCTAAGAGGTTAAACATTTTCTATGACATTAGCACGCTATTTTGAACCCCCATAGTTGCGCTCCTGAAGCGTATATGGGATCCTGCTTCCAAACTTAAAATGTTATTGTCCTCTTCTACGCCTACGTGAAATTTCATGAAAATACAACCAGCCGATTAGAAGTTAGAGATTTATTTCGATTCTGCCCCACTGTTTAATGTTTGATAAAGCAAAGAAAATGTCTGCTGTTTTTTGTATAAAATCTACACCACTTTTTTCGAAAAAAAAAAAAAAAATCTCAAATCGGGCTATATATGCGCACGATTTTTTTCATAATATTAAAGGGGACAAATGTACTATTTTTCAGACAATTTTCAGAACAAACATCCTGTAACATTTTAAGTTGCATTCCATGAAAATAGAAAATTAGTGTTTTTTAGGACAATTTTCCAAAAAATAACCAAAATATTAGGACAAAATATAATTTACAAATACTTGAAGAAAAATTTAAAATAAATACACTGAAAGTTGATAAAAATTTAATTTTTTACTCTTTTGCAAAAATGTAAAATAAATGTTTTACTTTGACAGCTTCTTATAAGAAAAAAACACAACCTAGCTTGAAGATTTTAATTGATATTGATATATAATTTTGTCTATTTTTATTTGGTACCCAACTTTAATACAAAACTTTAAATTTCAAAATTTAATTAATCGCTAATTTTGGCAAATTTTACCCCAACGGTAAGCAAAAATGATTACATTGATGAACTTGAGCATAAATGAAGATTAAAAATTATTAACTCGTTTAAATTTATTTTTACAAATTCTGATTCATCTTCAAATTCAACACAAGTTTAGCACATATAAAAATTGTTCTTAATATAATTCATATACTATTTTAGTTTTAATCTTATCAATTTGTCTAAACGTAATTTGAAGAAATTATTTTTATATATTTTTCATAGAATTTTGGCGTCATTTAACGTCAAGAGCAATTGTTAGTAGAACTTGTTTAGAAATAAACATAATGAATAAAAATCAAATAATGTAAAAAAAAAATTAACAACTATTGCATATTAATTTATTTACAAATTACCCATGAATAAAATAAAAATAAAAATGATATTCCATAGAATAGTAGGAGGTCTAGTCTACTATTCACTATTCACTCTCTTCGCTGCAAAGGAAATTCAGACTGCATAAAACTGGCGCCATTGAATAACTGGAGCCGTTGTAATAAAATATAAAAATTATAACCACATCTTACAAATAATAAATTAGAAAAACAAAATAATAAATATTAAATATGAAATTAAATTAAATAAAACAAGTATTTATTAATACAATTATTATGTTAACACCAACGATAAAATTTATATTTTTATCAAGAATTGTATTCAGTACACGCAACGACAATTGCACAAACAATATATACTTGTAAATATAAAGTATTCAGGTGTTTTTCTATTCTCTTCATTTGGATGCAGAACAAAATTTATTTAATATTTGTGCTTTTCCAGTAAAAATAATAATGAGATTTGATTACAATAAATAATTAAAATTGATAAATTTAAACAATGCGTGCTGGTTTTTACCTGCAAGAGATGAATGTGTTTTTATTCTTTTGATCATGCTGCATAGAAAAGAAATAAAGTGGATTTTTGGGTTTTATATGTATATAAGTATACATACCCAGCAAAAACTTTGCTTGCCATGTAATGAGATAAGAAGCTAATATAATGGCTCTACACTACTTTCACATTAGATGAATAACTCATTATTTTAACACGGTGATGTCATTAGAGGCAACTACTTACTCTATATTATTACAGGTAGGCATTTCAGAAAGTCATTACTTAGATGTCGTTACAAGAACTAATTACTTTGTAGCTATTCAATCACTCATTAGTTTCAAAGTATTACAGAAGTCATTATTAGTAAAATGAATAGTAACTAGTTACATTATCGGTTACAAGTAAGTACTGAAGTATTGAAAATAAAAAGCCGATCATTTTTATTTTTTTTTTTTTTTTTTTTTGAAATTTATTTATTTGAAAATATCCTGAAATCAGAATTAGACATACATACTGTTTCAGACTTGGAGTTAATTCTTGAAGCTCATTCTTATGACCCGTGCAGAAATTGAATAAAATTCCGAACCTTAATGACCTGCCCCGTCTGAAAATTGTTAAGAGTTTAATACGCTTAACAAATTGTTTTAAAATAGCCAATAAATTTTTCTTACCTTTATGTAATTGTATTTCCTAAATTGCAATCTATTCAAATTTGTTGCCTGTTGAGTTTCTAGGTTTTATAAATGTGTGCCTAAGAGAAACAATACAAATTAGTGGATATTTTTTTAGTAATATTCAGATACTTACCACTTTTAAACACTAATAATTTACCAAAAGCCTTTTGAAATAAGGAATTGATTTTTGTAAACATTAACAAAAAAATTTATTTTCTTGAGTTTATTTTCTTATGTCAAGAATTTTAATTTTGAAAAATTTGACAAACATTTCTTCAGACACAAAATTTATTTAGTACACAAGACAGTAAAATTAAATGAACAATAACATTTTTTACATACAACTAGCATGTTGAGCGTAGTACGTATTTTGATGTTAATACAACATTTATAGATAATAAAATTTCCTACAAATTTCCTCTAGTACATTTTTATACCCCTTTATTGGTTTAAGAGTTATACCGTATTTTATGTTTGATGTACATAAACTCAAATTATAGAGTTCATGAATGAATTCATGTAGGTATAAAATGGCCTAATGGATTTGTTAACAATAAGCTATTCTGTCTGCTTACGTCGTGGTTTCGACTTCACCGGAGACTGGTGTGTTTACGATTAATTATTTGTTTTAGTCTTCGTGACTTTAAAAAATAATTAATGTATTTTCATATTTTAACCACTTTTAAAATATATAATTTTTATAATATAAATGAAGACATTTCCAAAAATCAAAATCTGCTCTTATGTAATTGATTACATATCAAGTTAAAATTAAGTAGTTACTAATCTACTTTCATGTAATGCAGAAAGTATGTTGTTATGATTGAAAAGTAACTACATCTGTAACTGCATACCATTAACAAGTTTTTGCTGGGTATGTTTAGCTATAGCAGGGGTTACCATCACCTTATGCTTCACGGACCCTTTTAGCAATTTTTTTTTTTTCGCGGACCCCTTTTCATATTCAGATTTTTAGTATAACGAAAAATAGTTAAAACTCAAAAGGTATTTATTATAAATAACGTATGCGGCATAAAATTGCAATAAAATTAAAATAGAGTGTTAAACTTTTTTCAAAAATTAACTTATATTATTATTATTTCCGAAGATAACTTATTATGTTGTTTTTGAATGCACAATATTTGCAGTAGTTCTGAAAGACTTTTTATACCCCTATAAGCAATTTCAATAAGCTTTGTCCTTGTATCATAAAAGTCTCACCTGCCAAAATTCATTATCTTCAAAATTGCAACCTTCACTTTGTGCTTAAGGTTTTCATGGACAGCCAGCTAGCCATTCAGCCGTCCAGCCAGACGGACGGACAGACATTGTCAGATCGATTTAAAAAGTGATTCTGAGTCGATTGGTATATTTTAAGGTGGGTGTTGGATAACTCTTTCTATGCGTTACAAACATCAGCATAAACCTATGGTGGTGTAGGGTATAAACAGGCAAATTAAATTTTTTTTTTTGGGAAACATTGTACTATAGAATTAGTTCAGTTATTTTTGTGTGTAATTTTTTTAATCTTTTTATTAGTGAAAAGCAATTAGTGTTTAATGCATGAAGTGTTTAATGGCTAAACAAATGTTATCATAACAGTATCTAATTGCCTAAAAAATTGATATAATTAATTAATATTTTTTGGATTTTTTATTCCGGGAAATGTAATAATTAAAGATTAAATTTTGATACATTAAAAGAGGAAATATTTGGTAACAATTTTACTTTTTAAATTTATAGTAAACTGCGTTATGCTTTAAGGGTTCATAGAATTGTTTAAGAAATTATTTATTTAAAATTTATAAATTTTGTTACGAACTTAATTGTTTTCAATAACCAAATTTAATACTTAAATGATAATGATTAAATTTTCAATTTGATAACTTTACATGTAATTGGTTACAAAGGTCAACACTAAAAAAGTATCTGAAAAATCATGTTGCAGATATTGTAGGTATAGTCATCCCAATCACCATAAACATTTCGATTTTTTTTCCATCACATCACATTTTTAACCCATTGAAGAAAATATGGTTCCATGATGAGCTTTTAGGTTCTAAAATTGTCCAAGTAATATGTAGAGCAGATAAGTTACTCATGTTGTATAGCCAAGATATGGGGATATAAAAATGTAGTGCTAGTTAAGTCTCTTACTTGTCATACATAGCCCCTAGATGTCTTTAAAGTTGTAAAAACCAAGAATTTCTCAATTAAACCTCATCAAACCATTGAAAAATGAGGTGTAAGGAGTGGGTGTAGAGGGGAAATTTCATACAACAGACAAAAAACAGTAGATATCAAAAATGGTAAAATTTTTATAATCGCACTTACAGAAAATGTGTAGCCATCAAAAGTGTGAAAAAATAAAAATCCAAATTTAAATAACAGTGTTAACAAAAAATTATAAGAAAAATTTAACTCCTTATGCTAAATATAGTGTAGAAAGTTAAATAAATAATTTCCATGACGTCACAATTTTAAATATATAATGTTTTTATTTTGAACTTCGTTAAAAAATATATGGATATTTTTTTCTTTAATTAGGATTTAAGAATGTACTATTTATAAATTTTTTCTCATACTAAGAAGCTGTAAAAGTCTGTCACCAAAGTAGGATTCCATATGCCTTGTTATAATCTCTTACTAACAGCGTTTTGGTGTAAAAGCTTATTTTTCCTATTTTTTCAGTGCCCTTAGCAATTTTAAAGACCTCAACACTTTTGTTGCATTATTTCTTCTCTATAAAATGTAAATCCATAATTTGCTCTATCTATTACCCAGAAGATTATATAACCTAAAAATGTCTTAGAGGTACATATTTCATTTGGTCATCAATGGGTTAAAAGTGTGATGTGATGGAAATGTTTCATGGAATTTTGTTCACGGCATTTAGTCTAAGAAGCATGAATTAAACAAAATTATTCAAGATATATTTTTTTTTATAATTTTTTGTTAACTTTGTTATTTAAACTTGCATTTTTAATTTTCCAAACTTTTGGTGTCTACGCATTTTCTGTCAAAGCGATTTTAAAAATTTTACCATTTTTGAAATCTGTGGTCTTGTATTAGTTATATCAAGTATTAATTTCCCCTATATACCCACTCCTTACCCTTCATTTTTCAAGAGTTTTATGGAGGTTAATTGAGCAATTCTCGATTTTTACAAATTCAAAGACTTCTAGAGGCTATGTGTGACAAGTTAGAGACTTGACTAGTGCTACATTTTTATAGTCCCATGCCTTGCCTATAAAACATGTGTGACTAATTTGCTCTACCTATTACCTGGAAAATTTTATAACCTTAAAACTCCTCAAGGAAGCAAATTTTGTTTGGTCCTCTATGGATTAAAAATGTGAAGTGATGGAAAATTGTCATTTGACTTTCTACATCAAGCCTAAGGAATAATAATTTTGCAGAATTATTCCAAATATAAAAATTATATTTTATATTTTGATATTTCAAAGATAATTTTTTTATACCTCATGAAATGTTTTTCGAATTTGATTTTATAAAAAATGTGAAAACAAAAAATAAAAAAAATAAAATGAACTTTAATGGATACCATATTCTAGTTGAGAAGCTTGTCTTGTAGAAACAAGATAGAATATTATGATTGAAGTTTATGTTGTAAAAACATGATTTTCAAAAATGTCGTAAGTGCAGAAAAGAAAATTTTACATATTATTGTTTAAACATTGTTATATATACGAAAAATGTCACTTACGATTAAATTACTTTCGCTATAAATCTGAAATGACACTTGATACGTCGATGAAATTTTGACAAATGATCTAAATCAACGGTTCTCAAATGGGGGTCCGCGACCCACAAGGGTTCCGTAAGGACATTCGTGGGGGTCGCGAAGAGTTCCTAAAAAATATTCTTAAACAGACAATTTTTTAATATACTTATTATTTAGAAGTTCAAATGAAAATTCCAATAAAAGCATGAAACTACAAAAATGGAAATACATCTTTTTACAAAGTATATCCAAATTAAAGACAAGCGTAAAGTTTTTTCTAAAATGAGTTCTTTTTAGAAACTACTAATGAGGGAACCTTTGATTGAAAACATTATTCTTGATAAAGACAACAATGATCAAACGAAGATAGTAATGCTGTCCAATAGAGTATCCCGGGAAAGCCTTTTTCGAGATTTCGATATAGGAAGACCCCTCAAACGATGCGTAAAAATTTGCTTGGGCCATGGGTCCCATACATTTTGGTAAAAAAAAGGTTTAGATTTAATCAAAATGGGTATAAAAAATTCATAATTTTATGCTGGATATGGAAAAAATATTTTAAAATTTTTTTCCGTGGGATTTTGTTTCGCTAGAAGACTTTTTAAGGCATTTTGATCAAAAATTTTTTTGGAAAAATTTAGAAAATCATATATTATCAACAGTACTTATTACTACAATGCATTTTTTTAATATTTTAGCCATAAAGGGAACAAAATTATAAAATTCTTATAAATTTTTTAAGAAAAATATCGAAATTTGTTCTGCGTGATATGGACCAACATTTCGAAATTTTTTTTTAAATATTTTTTTTATAATTGGCTTAAAACTACGAATTGTTTTAACCAATTTCAAGACAAAACTTAATTCTATTCTTTTTGGACGAAATGTTCTAGACCCCTGACTTTCAATCGCTGGTAGGGAACTAAAGATCAATTTTAATTTTTTTTTAATATTTCTCCCATATTAGGCTAAAGTTTACGCATCGTTTGAGGGGTCTTCCTACAAAATTTTTGTCTAAGGGACACTCTAATGTACATATATATATAAATGAAAAAAAAAAGATGTAGTTGGTCAAGCCCGACCATATGATGCCCTACACCATTATGTACATCAAAATTCGGGATCTTTTATTACACTTTATTTTTATTTTTTTTATTACACTTTTATTACACCGAATGTATCAAATGACTTTATTGTTTTGCCGCAACTGCAAAAAGCTTGTCATACTATGAATTTCGTAAGAAATTTTTGCTGCTTTTGGGTCTTAAACTTATCTCCAACATTGCTTCGAGCATTAGCAATAAAAATTTTTGAGACACAAGTTGCGAAGATTCTGCCAGCACCTACGTTTCTTCGTCAATTATACAGCTAGAGTATTTTTGTATGAAATTTGTTTTTAAATTCCGAGTCCTATTTTTGGCTTGTAATTTTTTTTGCAGAATTCCAGTTTGGAATTTTTTGAACTTTATATGTTATCAACTTTCCCATTAGCTTTAAATTTTCGCACCAAATAGTCGAAGCACTGAGAAAACTGAGCTGATTTTCTACCAGATGTGTTTGGAGTTGCTTTCAATATGCCTTCAATTTTCTGGCCTTCCCAATATCATGTGGTCCTTTTTTCTTACCGAACTAGGTTTCACATCAATAGTCAAATTCTCCTGATACTGTTTAATAACATTAGAAACGGTTTTACGGACGACATTTAATTCTGTGGCCAATTATTTGTAAGACCTATTTGGATTTTTTGAAATTTTTTAATAACTTGTAGGACGTAAACCTTTTTCGTCACTTATTTTGATGAAAATAAGGACAAATTAACATGGTTGTTATTAAAAATAATAACTGAAGTATTTTTCCATGATAACTAGATCAAAAACAATTTTGAGTATTGATTCCGAAAAAAGTTATGAGACAAAATGTGTGTTAAGATTTTTTCGATCTCACAAAAAATCTCAAAAAAATCAAAATAATCAGTTGGTATAAAAACAAAACGATATAAATATTTTTCATTATTATTTTTTTTTTTTTTTTTAACTAAAAAATTTATTATTAAAATGATAGTAATTCAAACAGTCCAACAACTATTCTAACGCACAGTACATGGCAGCATATGGCCACACACGTAAGTGGGCGAACGAAAAATTTAAATTAATAAATTTCATATAATTTGTGCATAAATACACGTACACGTATAATTTGCAAATTATACAAATATATACATATAGATGTATACATACTTATATTTACGAATAATTTACAACTCGTTTGAAATAATTTTCCAATTAAGTGGAAAATTCATTAAGTAATACCCCAGCAAAAAACGATGAAGTTCTTCCAAAAACACAGCTTTTTTTACTACTTCAAAAGTGGAACAAAGTGCATATTGGAAGTTCTTACAAAAAAGAGAAAATAAATGAATTTTTAGCGTGAAAAAAGGTTAATAATTTCTAAGAAAATTAAAATTTTACAAATTTTAAAGCATTTTTATTATCTTTTAATAAGACAAAAGTAGAATTTTTGTTAAAAAAATTTATAAATATAGTTTTAAGGGAAGTACTTCAAAGGAAATGAACTAGAAGTATATATGAAGAACATTCTACCACTGACAACTATGGGCAGCTCTTTTTCACCACTAAGTACTTCTTTCCAATGACAACACAATGTTAAAATCATGACTTTTTCAGTTCTTTTTTTGCTGGGTACATGTAAACTTATGAATATCTACTATATACATAAATAAGTATATGTAAATCTATAATTTCAGCTTATTGAAAATGAAAATGAACAGTAATGAAAATGTATTGAAACATTTTTAAAACTAAAAATATTCTTAAGTAATTAGTAAAACAATTATAATTTTTTTCAATAAAATTAAAATTTTAAACTTAATTTAAATAAATCATTTTATTTAAAATTTGTTTAATTTAAACATTACTTTAAGTATCTGTTCAAGACAATACTCGAAAATTATGCGTATACTATTTGTTAAGAAATGTAAAAAGTAAAGTCTTATACATATAATAATGTCTTAATAATGATAAATTATCAAATACTTAGAAGCGGTTTACCTAAATATCCATAATAGTAGTTATCACACCTTATTTTTTCTTTATACTATTATAATTTATTTTCATTTCTACTCAATTGATTTTATCAATAATGATTTATATTAAAATGCACACAAAAAGTACAATAAATATATAATTGTTATAATTATTTCATTTGATTACATTTAATTTCTCGTTACAGTTAATGCCAATCCAATAAATCAAAGACCATTTTTACAAATTGAAAGTCCCTCCATAACAAGACTGATAATCACACATCCACATAAACCCCATTATTTAGAGTGTAAGGCAACAATTGATGAGTCCTACTATCAAAGTAAGTAATTATTTTTTAAGTCATCATTTGTATATTTGTATGTGCAGTTACATATAATTGATTTTAATTTAACCCAGTAAACATTTATTATGTTAATGACGTTTTATTATTAATTTAAAGGATTTTTAAGGAATTTAAATAGTATTTAGATTTGTTAGCAAAAAAAAAAAAAAGTGAACAGTGAAAAATTTAGAATCCAGTTTTTACAAAAAATTTTTAATAACTTTATTCATTTTATTTTTAAATCAGAAACAAATATAATATTTCTCGGTACAACATTTTGTAGGAAGACCCCTCAAACGATGCGTAAAAATTGACTTAATATGGAAAAATAATTAAAAATATGTTTAAAATTGATCTTCAATTCCCTATAAGCGATTGAAAGTCACGGATCTGGAACATTTCATTCAAAAAAAGTATTGAGTTTTTTCTTGAAATGGGTATCCAAAAATGTTTGTTCGAAATGTATGGGACCACGATTTTTCAATCTCTGGTAGGGAACTGAAGACCAATTTGTAATTTTGTTTTTTTTTTTTTTTTTTGTTCAGCTCATAAATTTGTTTATAACAATGAAATTTTTTAAGCAATTTAAAAAAATTTCAAAACTGAATAAATCTATTACATAATTTTACATAATTTTCATTTATACCAAATCTATACTCAATTGTAGCAAATGTGTACTGAAAATATAGTAATAAATTACAATATAAAAAATTTTAACATCTTTTTCTATACAAATTTCTTACGATTTTTGAAAAGTTTTGTCATTTTATTATTAAATCAGTTACATTTTATTAAAAATCTAACAGAACAAATAAAAATTAAACAGAAATGTTAAAAAAAAATATTAATTTTATTGCACTTTTTTTGAATTTGTATTACCAGTGTCACACAGTGTTTCTAAAACGCTTTTTTTGGAGCGAAATATTTCTGTAACTTATGAATCGTTGGACAAATTTCAACAAAATTTCACGATGCCAGAAACTAGGAATTCGATTTTAAAAAACATAGATTCCTAGCAGGTCGGAGGGGTAGTGGGTAGACTTCCATAGTTGGCCATACGTATTTTTTAGGATTTTTTCTGTCAAATTATTTAATTTAACAGCTTAATTTTAAAAGAAAAAAAATACATACTTGAAGTGACCAAATTTGGAGGATTATCCACTCCCCCTCCGAGCCGCTAGAAATTTGTGCTCCCCCAAATCAACTTGAAAACGCCAGAGGGGGGGAGCTAACTGAAATTTTATTGAGATACTTCCAACAGTTCACAAGTTACATAATTATTAAAAACATTTTGAATCCACTGTGTGTGTGTCGTATGATTAATATTAATTAATGATTTTTTTATATTTTCATTCATAACAATTAATCTTTTCAAGCGATTTAAGGAATTCAAAAACCAAATAAATCTTCACACAGAGCCTAGTGCTTAATTTACAGTTATAGCAAATTTGTTATCTCTATTCAAATTTCTTACAATTTCCAAAAATTTTCGATTCTGACCCACTGTGCAATGTATTTATCTCATTTAATTTATTTGTCACTTAAACAATTGGAATTTAATAAAACCTTTAATAATAAATGTTTACTGTGTTATTTTAATTCGATTCTTAATACAAGCAACAATTTCTTAGTTGTGTATTATTGAAAAATTATAAATCAATTAAACATTTTCATTATTTTCATATATTTTAGATGAAACCAATTATTTTTACACCTGGTTTTTCAACGACAATATTATAAAGTATAAGAAACAAAATAACTTCTATCTTTATCGCAATGGTACACTGCGCATCTCAGCCGATGAAAAAATTAGTGGACACTATCGTTGTAAAATAAATGCCAATGAAACGGCTGTTATATCGGAAAGTATAACTGTGGAATATCCTGGTAAGTTTATTTATAACAAAAAAATATATTTATACCCTACACCACCATAGGTGGGGAGGGTATTAATTTATACCAATCGGCTTAGAATCACTTTCTGAGTCGATTTAACGATGTCCGTCCGTCCGTCTGTCGGTCTGACCGTCTGTCCGTCCATGTAAACCTTGTAATCAAACTACAGGTCGCAATTTTGAACTAAATTTATGAAATTTGGTACACAGGTTTCTTTTGGTCCAGGGACGAAGCCTATTGAAATTGGTTATGATCGGTTCTTTATTTCACTTAGCCCCCATACAAATGTCCTCCCGGAAAAGGGTTTAACGACCATAAGTCCCTTAAATATAGCAATATTTTAATGAAATTTGGCACATATAAGTTTCATACAAGTCTAAATAACTGTGTCGATTTTTAAAAAGATCGGTCCATAATTACCCATAGCTCCCATATAAACCCCTTTTCAGAAAATCACTTTAACGACCATAAATCCTATTTAAATGTTTGTATCAAGTTAATATTCGACACAAATAAGTTTTATATGAACATAAATGAATGAGTGCCAAATTTTACAATGATCGGTCCATAATTTACCATAGCTCTCATATAAGGCCCTCTTGCGGGAATCGCCCAAAAGTGTATTAATTCATATACATAAATGTAAGCTAAGACGTAATATTCAGTATTCGTATGTTTGTTTTTTACACTTATGAGTATCGGTCCACATTTGTCTAATAAAAGACCCCTTCCCGAATTATAATGTATACAATGGTGTAGGGTATCATGTGGTCGGGCTTGACCGACTATATCTTTTTCTCTCGCTTTTTTTTTACATTTGTTTGATATTCTTGAAATTCTATTTTTATTTGTACTGAGTAATTGGGGTAATTACATTAAAATGTATGATGGAAATACCAAAAAAATCCATTTTGAGGGTTTCTTTTAAATAAAAAAAGAAAAAATATATTTGTTATGTTTATGCATATTTCAGGTAGAGGCACGTGAACAGTTTTTTTTTTTTTTTTTTTTTTTTTTAAATTCGTTGTTAGATTTTAAAATAGATTTTTGTAGGAGCTATATAAATATGTATGTATGTTATTTTAAATTCAAAGAATATTATGCTAACCCTTTCACGTATGTATACATCTGCGCAAAATAATAGATACACCTTATAAGATGATATTAAAGTGATGGTAACTTTGAGATATTCTTCAGAAATTCTGCGAGTATTTTTTTTAGGAAACAATAGCAATACCTTATATAAAAATTAAACGATTGAAACTCGTACTAGACCTCATAAAATAACCCCAGAATTAGAAGAATTATTGTATTGGCAAAAAAGTACCTCTTCATTTCTTTGAAGGGAGTATTTCAGCTGAAATTTTTAATTTTTTTTTTTTTAAATGTATCTATTATTTTGAGCATCAAAATTGCTGGCATAGTAATGCAATTATGAAATTAAAGTATAATCTAATATAATTTATGACGAGTTTAGCTTTATTTTTACTTTCTTAATAAATTAAATTATAAATGTACTGATTTTTAATTTTTTTTTTATGAACGAAAAGGTGTCTTTTTTCTTCCTTACATAAAGCAAACTTATGTGTACCTATTATTTCGAGCAGATGAGTATTTATGTTATATGAATTTCTGGCATTTATTTTTAGCTTCAGTAACAGTAAAGAGACCACCTACAGTTTTAGGTTGAATTTTAACGTTAGAGTAAAAATTAAGTGAAGGGCATAGGTAGTAACATGTCAAAGACAAAAAAAATTGGTACTGACATCAATATTAAATTTGAAAACTTTTAATATTGTGTAATAGCCGGGAAGTATAAAATATAAATAAAATTAAATGTAAAAATATTATTTTACAAAAAATTTTATGATGATTCAGAATATATGTGTAAAAACACAAATATTTTAAAATAGTTTGGGAACTTTTTCTTGTCATAATAATAGCACTTTCAACAAACAAAAAGCAATGCTTCAGTGTTTAAAATCTGCTGGCATGAATAATTTTTTAGTAGAGTTGTAGCAGTTTAAAGATAAAAATTTCATAAAATGTCAAACTTCACAAATTTATACAATAACACTGGTCGACAAAAAAATCCTCCCCCAAAGACGAATAGTTGAACATGATGCATTTTGATGTACTAAACACGAAACTGTTTTCAGTTTTTTTCCATCTGGTCTAGATTTTTTTTATGGGCGTGTCTAATATTTCGCCCATAGTAAGGCCATTACTATAGTATATTTCCTCATAACTCAAGAATAGTGTGTACGATTGACATAAGTGATACACCAAATGATGCGGACTAAAAATATCTTTAAATCCTCTGAACTTCATTTTTTTATGTGCTCAATAGTTTCGGAAAATGTTATAAAATATTTATCATATTTATCTTAAAGCTGGTAATGCTGCGAATAAAATAAGGCATGTATCTTCAAAATTGATGAACAAACCTTGATTTCATTCACTGTTAAGTAAAAATACCCATGTTACATACAATTGAGTAGAAATACAGTGGTGGGCAAAAAAAGTTTCTTTTTATATTTTCTTGAAACAGAAATAGGTGGAGTAGGTGGATTTTGACGAGTTAAACAAGAATTTACATTCACTTTTTTTCTATCACGTGCTGATTTTTTTATGGGCATGACTAATATCATCACTTTATTCAGCGGTCAGACTTTAAAACTCGGGAATTGTTTGTACAATTTGGACTATAACTCAAGAACCGTTTACACGATTTTGATAAATGATACACGAAAAGATGCACACAAAATTGTCTTCTTGGTTTGTCAACATAATTTTTTATTAATTAAAGAATTTAAGAGTTATGAATCAAGATTTTCACGACTTTTAAATTTGTTTTTTTATTTTTTTTGCTACTAATTACCGAAAACTACTGAAATATTAACTGAACAAAAAATTATGTAAATTCGTCTCAAAGACAATTTAAATCGCTATCTACTGGAGTTTAATTAATCTTAATTGGACTAACCGTTCTCGAGTAATACAAGTGTGACTGGCTAAAGGTGGGGTCATAGTAGTCATGACCATAAAAAAAATAATACGTGATAGAAAAAAAGTGAAAGCTGATTATTGCTCTGCAATTGAAATTCCATCTAATTCACCTATTTCTTTATATAAGACAAAAATATATATATATATTTCATAAACGGTAAAAGAAATGTACCGAATATTGTATAATGAGATATTTCTTATTTTAATTTTTGTACATCTTTGCATTCATACTTCATCTTTACTTACATTTTTTTGAAGTTAAGTAGTTTACTTTTTGTTTTTTTCTTAACTTTTTGCTGGTTTTGAGCAAAATCTTTTTAGTTTTTTAATTTAACTTAGACTTTTACACTTTTACACTACTAAAAGTGAAAATTACTAAAAAAGTGAAAATTAAAACTTGATCCCTAAAAACAGATGCTGTCCCAGTTATCTATGTCCTGAAGACAGTCTCGATAATGGGTCCATGATTTGTCCTAGAACACAATGGCGACTGATTCCTACAAATCTTGACAACTTTTTGAACAAAGGGCATAGAAATTCTGCACAACAAGCAGAGCGACATTCTCATATAAAAAGAAGTAATTATTAGGTGCTGCTTAAGATCGAGGCCAGGCCACCAAGATCATTTTCCCAAGTTAATCCTGTCGTTCTTAAGTGGATCAACATATTAACATTTGTGGATGGCTTTGTTGTCAAACTTGCCCTCAACATGCTTTCTATTTTTAAAATTTCGTGGAAAAATCGTTACTAAAAATGCTGTTGAAAGAAGTCTGACGCTTATCCAGTAAAGAGCTGATTTTTTCGCTAAAAATTACTAAATTTAGAGAGTAATTTTAGGAAAATGGAATGAAAACGGAGAGAAGCGAACTGTAGCTATAAATTCCATAAAATAAATTTCATAAAATCATAATTTATTGCAAATAATGTCTAAATGAAAATGCATAACGTCGTTTGCCGCTGAAGCAAAAGAAATCACAATTTTTAGTTTTTTCGCTTTAAAATTTACCTTAATGCAAAAATAGATAAATCATAAAACACTTTTCAAATAAAATTTTTCTTAAATGGAACAAATTTTACGACTGTTTCGTTAATGAAGTTAATGTTACGATCTTTTGAATTTTGTCAATATTGATGTAATTTTTGAAGATATGAACATGAAATTTTTTGTAAACGTAGTTTGGGTCAGTACATTATAATCCAGTAAATAAAACCAACATTTGATTTTTAAGTAGTTACTGCTTTTTGCATTTTAGTTGACGATATATATGTTTAAATAAGAATATGTATATCTATGTTAATTCATTACAATCAATCTTGAATGTTAAAATAAAAAGACCCCTTGTAAAAAAAAAAAAAAAAAAAAGAAAACATTATGTACCTCATAGACGGACATCTCCCGATAACGGACAAAATCAGCGTGAAAGCTTTCACTGTATATAAAACACTTAGTTATATATATAAAATATTTTTTGTGTTTTTAGAGCATATCTTTTCTATTATTCAATAGATAATTTTGTTCTTTAACTAATGAGTGCGTTGGAAAAAAACTTAACATATATAAAATTCAATAATTAGGAACGGTTGATCTTAGAGTTTTCATTCTTTATTGATATTATATTACAGATCACAGAGAAAAATATAACTTTTATAGTTTTAACCACTACTTATGAATTCGTGGATCTTTTTTTGTAACCCTTCCATTAGAGATTGATAGTTCTCTCAGTTGCTTTTTTTGGATCAGTTTGCCCATCTTCTTTTGAAATCTTCGATATTTTGGGACATCTTATTTGTGTTCTACAATTAACTTTTCACAAGAGCTCAATATCTCTAGACTGAACTTAGCTCTGGACAATTTGGAGAATTGACCTCTCTTGGTACAGTATTGACAAGATGCCAAAATCAGGCCAAAAATGTGTGGACACATTGTGCTCTCTTATGAAAGGAAGAAGCCTTTTTTGCAAACATTCTTTAATGTATATTTCGATATTTAAAGAGCCGATTGTAACAAATGACTTTCTTGTTTTGCCGCAACTGTATAAAGCTTGTCATACCAGGAATTTTTTAGGAAATTTTGACCGCTTTTGGAACCTAAACTTATCTTCAACATTGCTTAGATCATTAGCAACATAAAAATTTTGACCCAAAAGCTGCAAAAATTCTGCGAGCACATATGTTTCATCGTCCATTATACAACATGAGAATTTTTTTATGAAATTCGATTTTAATTTTCGTGCCCTATTTTTGGCTTCAAAATTTTTTGCTGCATTTCTGTCTGTATTTTTGAACTTTTAAACTTTGAACTTTTTAAGTTTTTGCTAACTGGGCTAACTAGGCTGCTTTTCTATCAGATATGTTTGGAGTTATTTTCAATATACTTTAAATTTTCTGGCCTTCCCAATATCATGTGGACCTTTTTTCTACCCGAACCAGGTTTCCTATCAATGATAAAATTCTCCTCATACTGTTTAAAAATATTTGAGATCAAACGAGAAACAAAAATAAAAGGTAACCTATTTTAAGCCCCTCAGTTCCAAAATAAACATTGCACAGGTGCAAAGGTATGCCAAACGTGGCATTAAATAAACCGCGCTATTTTAACATAAGTTATTGGTATCGTTGAAAAAATAATTTCCTCTAGATTTTAAATATGTTTTAATATTATAACCCACCGAACAATATTAATGAAAAAACAAGCGCGAATTATATTCGGCCCGGCCGAATCTATATACCCACCATCAACTCTTTCAAATTTTACGTTATATGGGAGGGGGCTGTAAAGTAGGCAGTAAAGTGGTCGGACCACGCCCATTTTTTGTTTCCGAGTTTACATTGGTCCTTGAACTATTTGAACACAATTTCGTTGATTTTCACTTTATATGGGAGGTGGGCGGACCACGCCCATTTTTTGTTTCCGAGTTTATATCGACCCCCGAACTATACATACAAAATTTCGCTGTCGTACATGCTTTTATTGAAAAAATATCAACAAAAAAAGTATGAAACCGACACCCTGTGTTTCTAGTTTTTAGCCCATAACTTTTTTGTTTATGAACCGATTTTACCCATTTTAAATACCGAACAAACCTTATATAAGATAAATATTTGTGCCAAATTTCGTCCCCCTACGTTACCCCGTACGAGCCCTATCCTGCTTTCAACAGACGGACAGACGGACGGACATAGCTAGATCGACTCAGAATCTAACCAGGACCCAGAAAATATATACTTTGTTGGGTCTTAGATGATTATTTGCATAATAATGCAAATATAGCAGGTTAAATTTTTTGTTATTTTTTAGTTTTATTTTTTGGTGAATATGAAATTTTTAAATACTATTTTATTACTTAATAATTAGAAAAATGTGTTAATACATGTCAGAAATTGTAACATTTTGAAGTTTATTCAATATAAAATGAAATTATAAATTTGAGAAAAAATTATTTTTGCCTCATTTCTGATGCCCCTAAAATAGAGAATCTTATAAATAAAAGCTAGTTGTGCCAATTTTGAACCTAACGTTTAAATTATTATGTGGTTTATGGACTTTAAGGTCTAGTGTGGACCAATTCCTTTGAAATTTGTTAGAGTATTTTATGTAATTATACTATTTTGATAAATTATCAATTTGACGACTGCATTTTTATGCAACATTTTTTACACTTATTCATAACAAAATTTTCCACCATAAATAGTAAAAAATCTTTATTTCTGATTTAATTTCAGATGATATTTTTTTACTCTTATGTGTACCATATAAAAATAAAAAAATTATTAATTTAAGTTTATTAATTTTTTTCCATTTTATATTTCAGTCACGACCACGCATTTTCGTTTCCGAAAATTGTTGTGAACAAACATGGTGTAGAAAAATGTCCTCTCTAATGTTATATAGAAATTTTATCATAAAACTAATTTTTGATGCGTCTCCATATAGTTACCCTTATGTGCATTGTACCCTCCTCTGCAACGCCCATACCAAATTTCACGCAAATCCAAGCAGTCGATTAGAAGTTACAGATTTATTTCCAATAATTTTTTGATTCTGCCTCACTCTGCATTCTATTGAACGGTTCTAAAACTAATACATACAGAACTAGTTCTATAGAAGACCTAGGGAAAAGTTTCCATATATTTGTCGTCTTATAATGTTTAATTTAAAAAACAGAAAAAGTATTTGTATTTTGTGTTTTGGGTAAAAGTGTTGGGTTAGTAGTGGATTTTGTGCGACAAAATAAAGTAACACTTTACTAATTTTTTTAGTTTAGCTTCCAATTTTCCATTTTTTATTACAAAACGGAAAGAGCATAGTTTAGAAATGCTTAATTTTTATATTCTCTCATTTAATTCTATTCAAATTGCTATTACTTTCGAAAAATAAGAATATATGATGTTCGGAAGAGGGGATTTATATGGGAGCAATTATGAACCGATCTTGGTGAAATTTTGTACAAAGATTGACAGGCTTTTATGGTCGTTAAATCCCTATTCCGGGAGGACATTTGTATGGGGGCTAAGTGAAATAATGTACCGATCATAACCAATTTCAATAGGCTTCGTCCTTGTGTCAAAATAATTATTCGTGCCAAATTTCATCAAAATATCTTTAAAATTGCGACCTGTACTTTGTTCACAAGGTTTACATGGATAGGCAGCCAGCCAGCCAGACGGACGGATGGACATTGTTAAATCGACTCAGAAAGTGATTCTGAGTCTAACAGTATACTTTAAGGTGGGTGTCCGAAGATTGTTTCTGTGCGTTACAAACATCAGCACAAACGCATAATACTCAAACCACCTATGGTGGAATAGGGTATAAAAATATCTACTATTAATGCTAAAAATAACTTAATTTTTATTAGCAATTGTTAAAAAGTATTTTCTTTTTGCACACAAAAATTTTCAAAGCTAATACATTGCATCGGGAAATTACAAAATTTCTATCAATTTATATGATGAATATTATTAGGGATTCGAAATGTGAAAAACATACAGTTAAGCCTCGATTTACGCGATACTTCATTTTCCTCATAACACGGTTCAATAATGGTCACCATTTCTTGAAAAAAAAAAAAATAGATTATTTTAAGAAAATATTTTAGAAAAGGATACAAAATAAACAATGTAATAGAAAAAATTATAATACTATGCAGAAAAAAAAACGATCAAGTGATTCCAAAAAATAAAATTTTCAGCATTTCAAAATAATAAAATAAGTAGATTTTTTAGTGGGAAAAAAGATTAATAATTAAAAAAAAAAAAATCTTTTAATAAGGCTAAAACAGAATTTTTGTTAAAAATTTGATAAATATAGTTTTAAGAAAAGTACTTATTTGTGTGTTTATACGTCAAACTGAGTTTCACGAAATTTGACGCACAGTTATTTCCAGTTCCGGAGGTGGTATTAGGCTATGTAAGATCTCGATTGGATGTTACTTCCCACTTTTTTAAAACTCTTTAACGGCTAAACCGATTTTCCCGAAATTTGACACACAGATAGAACCAGTACCGGTGGTGAATATAGGTTATGTTAGATCCCGGTTGAAAGTCACGCTCTCATTTTACGCTCACTCTTTTAAAACTGTCAAACGGTTGAACCGATTTTCTTAAAATTTTCACAGCACCATTCTGTGTGTCTCTAAATTCAAATATGATATCTTATTTTTCGATCGGAGCAGGCGGATTGATGCTTCCCAAACAAAAGTTATGTGATATATCTAAAGAACTACTTTATATAGTGAAAGTCCTCAAACTTCATGTGAACATCAAGCTTATCATATCGCATTGATAAAATGGAAATAGCACGGATATGTCCAGGGGGAGAGATAGCCCCCCCGTTCATGTTTCTAGGTGCCAAACTAACATTTTTTATTTATTTAGTACTTTTTACGCGATATTTACGCGATATATAGAAATTCTGGACCCGAAATATAAATATGTATTTGCTCTGAACCTTTACGCGTTTTTATTAACTTATACGTACTTTCTCCGGTCCCAACAAGCCGCGTAAATCGAGGGTTACCTGTATATGACGGCAAAATGAAAATTTCACAAATGGAAAATTCTGTAAAAAAATTCATAATGTGCAAAATATGAAACATTTTTATTTTAAGTGTAATTATGCAAGTATCATATGCAGTATGACATTTAAATTGTTAAAACATGCTGTAAGATAATTATGTTCTCTGAAAATATGACAATTATTTCCAAAATATGAAAAATATTCAGTTATACTAAAGCCAAGATTCTTAAAATTTTGTGAAACGAATAAATAACTAACAGTTTGGTTTATTTAAAACCCAAGAAAAACGAGAAAAAAAGATATAGTCGGTCAAGCCCGACCATATGATACCCTACACCATTGCGTACATTATGATTCGGGGAGGGGTCTTTTATTAGACTTCGGGCCAATTGTGGACCCATACTCATATTAAGTGTAAAATAAAACATACGAATACAAAATATTACGTCGATACTAACATTTATATGAATTTATTCACTTTTGGGTGATTCCCGAAAAAGGGCCTTATATGGGAGCTATGGTAAATTATGGACCGATCTTCGTAAAGTTTGACACTATCATTTATGTTTATATAAATCTTTTTTGTGTCGAATATTAACTTGACACTTACATTTTAATGGGATTTATGCCCCTTAAAGTGATTTTCTAAAATGGGGTTTAATTGGGAGCTGTGATCAATTATGGACCGATCTTCCTGAAATTCGGCACACTTATTTAGATATATATGGAACTTATATGTGCCGAATTTCATTAAAATATAGCTGTATTTAAAGGAATTTATGATCGCTAAACCCTTTTCCGGGAGGACATTTGTATGGGGGCTAGGTGAAATAATGGACCGATCATAACCAATTTCAATAGGCTTCGTCCCTGGACTATTAAAAAAACCTTTGTGCCAAATTTCATTAATTTTTGTTCAAAATTGCGACCTGTAATTTGATTACAAGGTTTACATGGACGGACAGACGGACGGACATCGTTAAATCGACTCAGAAAGTGATTCTAAGACGATTGGTATAAATCAAGGTCTTAGACCAATATATTTGGGTGTTACAAACATCAGCTCAAACGCATAATACCCTCCACACCTATGATGATGTAGGGTATAATTATGAATTTGCATATTTTTTATTGCCCTGGTTTCGTTCATAGTCCTTACATATAAATGGATTTACAGTAAAAATGTGTAGAAAAATGCTACATTCATACACAAGAAAATTATGATTAGTAAATTTATTCTCATTTTTTGTTATATCCTTATAATTAAACTGTACAAATCTTAGTTATGCTGTGAAGAGTATTCAGAAAATGTTTCGTAGCATATTTCTTAAATAAATTTTGGCAACAATTCCCAATTGCGCTACTATGCCACGCTCTAAGTCAATAGCATAAATATTTAAAAGATAATTATTTAACTATTACAACTTAGTTGAGAATTTCAAGGACTTTCTTATTATAGTAATTCGTAACAAATGTGAAATTTATATATCATATCATATACATTTTTCTTGGTTAAGTGTAGAACAGTTTTGCATAAATTATTTTTAATTACAAAAATCCTTCAAGGAATTTACTTTTAAAAATTTTCATAAAACTAAAATGTATATAACTTAGTTATCATTATTGATTTTGTATGAGTGTGTATGTCAACATACACTTACAAAGAAAGTTCCTCCTAATTAATGACATACATACAACAAATTACAAAATTTTTCTTGAATAATATTTTACACATGAATATTAATGTAATTATTACTTTTCTGTACAAATTTTATCATTTATATTTAATATTTTATTTTCATTATTATTGTTTATGTTATTCATGACATTTATTTTCTCTTTCCAGTACTCAAGCGTCATCCTGCCAATATTAATTTAACAGCATGGTCTGGTTATTCATTTACATTAAATTGTCCTATTTTTAGTATTCCACCTGCTAATGTAACATGGTTTTATGGAAATGTATCGTTATCGAAAATTTTCAATGAAAACAGGCGAGTAGAGATCAAAGTTACAACATTAAATCGAATGGGAGGAAATGGTTTCTTAAAATACGTAATAAGAATTAAATTATTAAAATTAAGAATTATTTTTGCAAATTTTTTTTATTACATAATATTTTATTCCCTCGATTGATGTTTGTTACTAATGGCTGTTTGTTTAATTTTAAACCATATTTAAATATGAATTCTAACATATTTTTTTTTTTTATTTTTTATTTTTAACAGTTTTTTATTATTAAGCAATGGCAGTTTAGTTTTGAGACAAGTTAAAGCCGACCATGCTGGCAAATATAAGTAAGTAGTTTTAATTGTTTAAATATTTTAATTGAATACCCTTTATATGTTGCGTTTTGTTATTTGAGGTGTTTATTTTATTTTTTTTTTTTTTGCGTTCTGCAAAAATATGTAATTGGAAAATTCTTATTTACACTTAATAATCATAAGTAAAGTATTTCTTTTTCAGTTGGTTGCCATTAATAATTGTTATAATTACACAAATGTTTAACACAAACAAGCTGTTTGCCACAAAACATTCTACTATGTAATTTCATAGAACATTAATTACAATAGAAACAATGTCTGACATTGATACTTCCCTACAGTTTTACAGAGCCAAAAACTAGAGCACAAAAAATAGCCCAAAAGTTCCAATATTAGGTGCAAATTCACAAAAAGAGCAAAATATAAAATTATTGTATTTGACAATAATAATAATAACAAGTGTAAATGTTATATTCGGCTCGGCCGAATCTATATACCGACTATCAACTTCTTCATATTTTTCGTTATACGGACCACGCCCATTTTTAGTTTCCAAGTTTATGTCGACCCTCAAACTATTTATGCAAAATTTCGTTGTTATACATGCTTTTGTTTAAGAGATATCAGCAGAAAAGTATGAAATGTAGCTACAACGGACACCCTGTGTTTCTAGTTTTTAGCCCATAACTTTTTTGTTTATTAACCGATTTTGCCCATTTTTAATACTAAACAAACCTCATATAAGATAAATATTTGTGCCAAATTTCCCCCTACGTTGTCCCGTTCGAGCCCTATCCTGCTTTCAACAGACAGACAGACGGACGGACATAGCTAGATCGACTCAGAATCTAACCAGGATCCAGAAAATATATACTTTGTGGGGTCTTAAATGATTCCTTCGACATGTTATACACGGAATGACTAAATCAATATACCCCCATCTTTTTTATGGTGGGTATAACAACATTTTACGTCGTCTGGGAACTTTAGAAAGCTTTGAAGATAGAAAAATGCATTTGAAAATACACAAAAATCTGCTTATCTTCGATCGCCTACAGATATTTCAAAATCTGGCTCCTTTAGGTTTTGTAGGACAAATACGTTTTATATGTAAGCTTTTAATTTTCTATGTCGTCTGGGAGCTTCAGAAAGCTCTGGAAAGAGAAAGGACTGCACACGAATAAATCCGCTCATATTTTTAGGCTTACATATACCTTCTGATGTGACGAAAAATACATTACATTTATCATTATGCTCAGTAGCCATGTGCTAAGTTTTATGGTAATAGCAAAACAAGTTTTTCTTAAAATGGAAATTGAACAAAAAACACCTAAACACTTAATTAATATTTTTAATGAAGTCTGGTGTGTCAAAAAATACAGTTTCTCAGGTCATAATAATATACAATGAAGTCATGACCACTGAAAGAAAACCTGGTGGCTGAAGAAAAATAGCAACTTCAGACTGTAAGACTCAGACAAAATAGAAAGGATTTTGATAGAAAATCTCCTTATCTCTGGAAGAAAAGTCTCACAAAAAGTTCTCAATAAAAGTTGAAAGGAAATCTAGCCTTTAAACGAATAAAGTACAAAAAGTTCCTATTAGGAATACAAACAAGAATTTGGAGGTAAAAAAATAGCGTGACCGTACTTCAGACGATTGACTTTTTTCAACTTTCTGGCCAGGAATTCTATGTTGTAGATGCTAAGTAGAGGGAATGTAGTGTACCAAATAAATTAAAATTCCCAGGAATGTTTTTGGTTTTGCGTGTGCGGGAAAGAAACACTTCGTTCATTACAAATGGTTCCATTAACACAGAAATATGTATATGAGAATGAGTTCCTGTGAACAGACTTCTGTCTTTCCTAAGAAAATACGGTGTATCCGCTTTTTTCTGGCCAGATCTCGCTACTTCTCACTACAGCAACAAGGCAACGGAGTAGTATCAAAGAAATTGTATTGGGTTTATACCGAAAGAGGTTAATCCATCAAATTGCCTTGAACTCCATGGAATTGAGAGATGTTAAGTCCTAGTAAAAAAAAAAAATAATAATGTAAAAGAAAACTAAAAGCTGACCGAAACACAATAAAAGTTTTAATGGTAAGAATTCTGGAAGAGATCAGATATTTCATTAAAAACCAATAGAAAATAGTTTATTTTTTTATGTTTAGAACTTTAACATAACAGTCATTAATAAATATATAAATTTAAAAAATTTGCCCATTCAAAATTAGTAGATAGTCCCAAAATTTTGAAAACATGAGCAAAAATTTTTCATAAAGTCAGTTTTACGCGAAGCACATTTAATGTTTCATGTAGAATTATATTCATATGGAATACTCGTATGGATTACTGCGTGAACTTAGCTTTTTATTTAGTATAATAAAATCGTAGACGTATCTAAGGATTGAGTACGAAAAAACCATGATTATAAAAAGATACCTATTGCTGCCAAAATTGTGCACTCTATTAGTTTTAATTTCTGTGAGTTCAGATCTGTAATCAATTTATATCAATCTCATTACCACAAAACTTATTAAGGAATAGTTTTTTCTATTGCCCTACCTAGAACTGTGTTATTATTGTTGAGTGGGCAGTAGGAGGATTGACCAATTTTATTGTCGTAAGTTCCAGAGCATATGGAGAGTAAATGGTTTTATATTAAAAGATTATAAATATTACATCATTTCCCCAATCTAGCCACAATGTCCTGAACTTGAAGGAATTGTTTTTAAAAATAAAAATCGCGATAAAGTGGCAAATACTGCACGTGGTAGTGAATGAAAAAATGCAATACCTTTACCGTTGCCTCTGGTATAGTCTTTTCGAACAACGTTGCGCAGTGGGGCAAAATGGAAATTTTTTGGAAATAAATCTTCACAAATCGGCTGGTTAGATTTACATAAAATTTCATACAGGCGTAGCACAGGGGTGTACAATTTTTAAGTGTGGTAGTCAAATTAAAAAAAAAAAATATATATATATATAAATTCCATAATTAGCTATGACTACCATATAGGGCGCACTTTCATATATTTTTCTTTTTTTTATCTCAAATTTAATCATTTTATTTTTTGTAGATGTAAAGCCCACAATCAATACGCCGTCAAGGTGCATCGTCAATTTTTCATGAATTTAAATGTTGTGGAAAGCAACGAAGAACAAAGACCTCCTAATGCACAACTAATACCTCATTTACAAAATACCACCCTATATGTTCCCTTAAATGGTGATTTAAATTTAACATGTTGCGCTTTAACGGATGATATAGCTATTGAATGGTGGTTTCAACAATCCAGCAGTACACCATGGGTTAAATTATCCAATGACAGTAAAGAATACCACATACGTAGCAGTATTGAAGAATATGAAGGCTATTATACGTGTGCCACCATCTACAGTAATCAGGTAAGTAAAGCTATTTAAAATCTAACTTCGTTATAATAATTAATCTTATTTTATTTTATTTTCAGACTTTTCATATTATTGTTACTAAGCCGCCTGTAGTTTTGGAAGAACTGCCCATGTATGAGGGCATTGTGGCCTCCTCTATTATCTATCAGTGTTTGGTGACAGGCAATCCTCGTCCTATTATAACATGGTATCATAATGGTTTTCTTTTCAATAGTTCAATTACACGTTACATTAATGGCAATGAATTACACATTGAATCATTTGATCCTGAAGAAAGTGGCATTTATCAATGTTTTGCCCGTAATATAGCGGGCGAGGTTTATACAGCCGGTGAAATACGTCCCAGAAGTCGAGGAGATGTTAAAGCAAATCCTTTAACGAATATACGTTGTTTTCCGCATACATTTAGTTCGGTAAATGTAACGTTTGAAAATGAAAGTTCAGTGGTAAGTAAAAAAGAAATTTGTAAGATTCGGAATGTAAAAATAATGGGGGGATTCACAAGGTGTGCTAAGTATCATGTCATATTGTCATAATGTCCCAAAATTTTACAATGGTTAAAAATATTGTTTTTGCTTTTCAAACAAAATGTGTCTTAAAATATATTTTTAAACTATTGTAAAATTGTATGGCATATGACAATATGACATGGTAGCATACCTTGTGAATCCCCCAAATATATTCCTTACAAAAATATTTTTTTTTTTTTTTTGCAGAAAAAATGGGTTAAATACAATAATAACACAGAGTTACAAAATTAAACAAAAATTCTGCGGTACGGGGTTGCTCAGTCAATTTGGATATACGGTATTAATAAGTACTAAGCCTCTAATCCACTTTTTTGAATTGACTCTAGTTTTCGCGATAAATCGCGATTTGTAAAAGTAAGAAAGTTGCGCTAAATATTGAAGCATATCTCGAAAAACTACTTGTCTGATTTTATTCAAAAAAGTATCGAAAAATTCTAATTAAAATTACCTTCAAGTCTTCCTTACATTACATTCTTATATGGTTAACCGTTATGGAGATATTAAATTATTTTCTGATAAAAATTTAAATTTTATACAAAATTGCAAAAAAAAAAAAAAAAAAATTTCAGAAAATCATAAAAATTGGAAAGTGCAAAAATTCAATTTTTTATTCTTTAATCACAAAGATAAATTTGTTGCAAATAAAACAAGTCGTATTTCATTTAAATCAATGCATAAGTTTTGATTTTATGTACAAATTAGTCAAAATACTCATTTACAAGTTACATAGAAAAATTAAAAAATCACAAACTAGTTTTTTTAATAAAATCAGACAAGTAGTTTTCGAGAAATCGCGATTTATCGCGAGAGCTAGAGTCAATTCAAAAAAAGTGGATTAGAGGCTTAGTATTTATTAATATCGTGTATCCGAATTGACTGAGAAACCCCGTGCCGCAGAATCAGTGTCTCCCTGTGTTACAATTATAAATTACATTTTTTACACTATTTATAACCAATTTTTTTTCTTTCTAGTCTCTCTTTATAGTACATATTATACAAACTAATCCCTTTCGTTGGACCACTCCGTACTCTCCCATGAAACTGAATACTTCTTACGTTATAATTGATAATGATTTGCCCTATATAAGACCTTTTGAACTAATAACACGTGGTTTAATGCCTACCTCGGAAATTGGAATGGGTAACAATCCCACACAGCAAAGTATGCTTAGCACCTTAAGAAGTCACCCAGTTACTTGCTGCACTCAAGGATGTAAGTACCTTTTGTTTAAATAATTTGTTAACAATTCTTCTATTACTAATTTTGTCATCTTTTCATTTCCAGTACCCTTACGTGTAGTACAATTGGGCAATAATACTTTTGTCACTTGGTCTCTGATTGCTTTGAATACTAAGAAATATTTCATTGTACAATTTTCCATTAATAACAGCAGTCCAAATCCTCAGCATTCTGTGCCACAGCCACTTTTGGGCACAGTACAAATTGTAAATTTAAATGCTGATGATATTTATCATAAATTGAGGAATATTGAAGCTTTAAATATCAACGAATCGAAAAGAATTCTTAGAAATATAATGCCTAGTTATAGTAATAATGATGTCACCTTCACAGATAATGTGGATGAAGAGAATAATATTTATAATATAGTTTTACCTGCCAATGTCACCGGTTTGATGTTGAATCATTTTAGTCGTTTAAAAATTAGAGTTTTACTTATAACCAGCGAGAATGAAAATCTGGTACAAGATTTTCGTTATGTAGAATGGAAATCGGTAGGACTTTTTTAAATTTTTGTAAAAGTATAATTTATATAACTTAATGTATTTCTTTTTTAAACTTAGATTGTTAATGACACCGCAGATGTTATAGCCATTCCCTATCATTTAACTACCATAGAATCTCGTATGTTAATCTTTCATTTCCAAGATGGTTTCAATGAGTCTTGTGTTCAAGTGTGTTATAGGCAAATACATTTTCCCCATATTGTGGAAGAAAAACGAAAATGTGAACGTCATTCTATAGTTCATACTGAAATAGAAATAACAAATTTACAACCAAATACCCAATATAGTTTTCATTTCTCCAGTTGTGATACCACTATATTCTATGGACAAATGAATGTTGTAACTTTACAAGATCCTCCGGGGACTATAAGCAAGCAAAAGGTAACAAGGCAAAATGGCTTAAAACTGAATTGGGAACCTCCTTTGCAGCCAAATGGTAAAATTCATCATTACAATATATTATGGACACTGGGAAATGTAACTCATGAGGCTAATGTTTTAGATTGTAAAATTTGTTATTATAAGGTAAGGATTCCATATTTTAACTAATAAATAAGTAGATTATTTATTTATTTCTCTTATTCTAGTTCCCTAATATATCCGAATCAGCCAAAATTAATATTTCCGTCAGAGTTGTGGGTGAAACTGGTGTTGGTGCACCCATTTCAATAGATTTACGCCATATTAATCATCTTTCTTTGGAAATTGAAGGTTCTGGATCTAATTCTCAGGTCTATAGTGGCATTGCTATCGGTTCTTTACTTTCCATAGTTTGTATCTTTGGTTTTGCCATTTTGATAATGTTCCAAAGAAAACGCTTCAAGTCACGCCAGCAAGGACCCACCCATTTATCAACACCCACCGACATACATTTTGGTAATCTCAGCAATACTGGTTTGCCAGGAGGCAGTGCTGGTGGTTTAAGTTCTACCACCATGCCACCAGATTGTCATGAAATGCAAAATCTTATACCTAAAGTGGCAGGACGTAGAATTGATCTTATGCCCACAGATCGTTCTAAATACGAAACTACCCAACTACCTAATGGCAATGGTAATGGCGATGTGGGACGTAGAACAATAGATAATCTTGAAAGTACTAATAATTCTTCGATTTTAAGTGAATACGATATGGGCAGTGAACATAATTTGTCATCGGTGCCCTTATGCAAGACCAGTCCCCACAAAAGATCCTCCAAAGTGGCCACCGTTTCAGATAATAGTGGTCAAACAACGACAAAACCCTTTTTTATACCTTTCAAAACAATACATACCCATAATGTGGCCATAGCACAGAAACAAAGTTCCTCAACATTTGCGGCCAGTGTGCAAACACCGCCAAATTCCATAGCTTTGACATTAACACCAGTTGATAATACGAATAGCAGTTTTAGCTCACGGCGCAGCAATAGTTTAAGTAGCAGTAGTAATAGTAATGGCAGTTGTAGTACAGCCAATTCCATTAAAACTAAACAGTTCCATGGTAATTTTCCTAAACATTCCACATCAATAGATGGTATTTGTCTCTTGGCCGAAGAGCAAACGGCCTCAACACCAACGCCCACTTCGGAAACGGAGGTGACAGCAGAGGTGCTTACAAATGGTTTCAGACAGAACGGAGAGGTAAGCTTATTATATACAAAGTACATAATACATATAATCCAAAAACTCTTCCTTCTTTATTACAGCATTTTAATTCTACACATTATACCTCTTCCGTAAATCCTTCAACTTCAAAGACCCCTTCATCCCGTACCTCAATATTTAAAACAAAAAATCATAATAACAATAATAAAAATAAAAAAGAGAAATCTAAAAAATCCTTAAATTCACAAAATTCCTATTCAAAAGACAAACATCAACAACCACAAACATCAAAATTAAAAACCTCAACGAATCAACATCAAAGCGATTTATCGTATATAGTTCCTCACATTGATCCTCTAACAGACAACAACGTGTCAGGATCAACAAATTCAAAATCACTTACATCTTGGTCACAACCAATGTATATGACCTCAGCTTGTGGTTTGGAAACAAAACACAAATATCCTAATATGGATCCAAATGGTTGAAATTTGTTTGAATATTTTCTTAATCGCTTTAATGTAAACATTTCTCAAATTATTTTTCAAACTGGTAAAAAAAATGAAAGTAATAGTTTTTTTATTTCTTTAATTTAAAATACACAACATGGCATCAGAAACAAAACAAATCTCGAAACATAGTGATACATTTTAAAATAGAACACAACATTCCATGAAGGTAACAACATTTTATAAATGTTTAATATTTTTATATACATATGTACATTTATTTTAAGGTTTATTTATTTAAATAACATAAATACCATCATATTTTTTAAACATTAGTTTAGTTTTAAAAAAGAATATCTACTTCAGTTGTTAAAACCAGCAAATTTATTTGTGAATTTAATACCAGATAAATGTTTATATTAAAGATCTGTTTATATCATGCTGCTAGAATTTTATCATAAAGTTACAGTTTAAAATGTAAAGATTAAACAGAATTTATTTAGATTTCTTAAATTCGATATAATAATTTGCTGGTTATTAAATTTAATTATTTTATATGTTTTTTGAAGGAAGTATTCATTTTTTTGTTATTTTTAAATTTAAGATCAGAAATTATATAGTATTTTAAATCAATATCATAATAATTATTTTATCTTTACAAAATTTATGTTGTTCTTCTTAAACTTCTCATTTAATTATTATATGCTAGTTTTCCTTGGAATTCTGTCTACAAAATTCTACAAATTTAAATTGCTCGAATACTTATCAATCGATTTAAACTAACGCACAGTGGGGTCAAACGCAAATTTTTTGGTAATAAATCTGTATCTCCTAAACTACTGGTTGGATTAAATTGAAATGTATGGAATAGTTGCAGAAGAGAACCTAAGCTTTGCGAAAAACTATCTTTCAGTCACCCTGTGATAATATAAGAAAATCTACAGGGTGTCAAAGTTGACTACCTCGAGTATGTAAAAGTTTAAAAAAATCGTAACTTATAAAAATGAAGTCCGATTTTAAAGATTTTTATATTTCTGTAAAGTGTTTGGCAATATAAAGAAAAAATAAGCTTCTCACCTAAGTTATCTCTTACAGTTAAAAAGATATTTACACTTGAATTATGAATTTTTGATTTTTTGCCTCGACTTTCTTTCGTTTTTCGGAAATAAGTCCTGGGATATATGAGATAAAAATTTTTTAAAAATATTTTATAATTTGCTATAGATTTCAAAATAACATGCTGAAAGATTTTTTGGATTATCTTAATGCGTCTAGACGTGAAAAATATTCAAAGTCAGCAATCTGAAATTGGTATGAAAAATGGCTATTTTTTACAAAAATATAGTACAATTCTTTCACTTTTTTCTCAAAATTCCTTTAAAGAAAAAATTTTTTTCTTTATATATTTCAAAAGACAAGGCTTCTTAAATGGTTAATGTAGAAATTTTGAACTGATTTAGGCTTGCACCCTACATCAGGCATTGGTCGAAAATGGTGAATTTTGGAAAAATTTAAATTTTTGTCGTTTAATAAAAAAAATGTCACGCGAGCTTTTTAAAATTTATCGACGACAGTTCATCAAAAAATGGATTTAGAACGATTTGACACTAAACTACTTCCCGCCCGGCCGAAAACGAATGCAGGAGAGCAGATTTCATGAAAAAAGTAAATTTTTTAAATGACTTTTTTTAATTGCATAAAAAAGCATATTAGAATGATATTTTCGACATTATTTCTTATGTAGTGTATAAAATATATATCGATCTTTCACTCCTAAAAAATCATTAAAAAAGCTTTACAAATAAATTTTTGGCAATTTTTCAAATTTAAAAAATATAAAAACCAAAAAAATAATGTTTTGTAAAACAAAACTCCGCCTATTTTCTAAAAACTAATAAAATATTACAAGAAAATAAAAATAGACTTATTTACCAATTCATTGATATATAATGTGTATATATAGATCATTTTAAAAGCATTATATCATGGTCTCAAATCTGACAACTTAGGTCAACTTTCACAAAATTCATTGTTTTGCAATATTTCCATATGTGCGTATACGTAACATACAATTGTATAGACGTGTTTTGGTTGTTGAACGAGATAATATTCGTAATAATCGCTTATATTTATTTGTAAAGCTTTTTTAATGATTTTTTCAGGATTGAAAGATCGATATATATTTTATACACTACATAAGAAATAATGGCGAAAATATTATGTTAATATGCTTTTATATGCTATTAAAAAAAGTAGTTTAAAAAATTTACTTTTTTCATGAAATCTGCTCTCCTGCATTCGTTTTTGGCCGGGCGGGAAACAGTTTAGTGTCAAATCGTTCTAAATCCATTTTTTGATGAACTATCGTCGATAAATTTAAAAAAGCTCGCGTGACATTTTTTTATTAATCGACAAAAATTTAAATTTTTCCAAAATTCACCATTTTCGACCAATGCCTGATGTAGGGTGCAAGCCTAAATCAGTTCAAAATTTCTCCATTAACCATTTATGAAGCCTTGTCTTTTTAAATATATAAAGAAAAAAATTTTTTCTTTAAAGGAATTTTGAGAAAAAAGTGAAAGAATTGTACTATATTTTTGTAAAAAAATAGCCATTTTTCATACCAATTTCAGAGTGCTGACTTTGAATATTTTTCACGTCTAGACGCATTGAGATAATCCAAAAATTCTTTCAGCATGTTATTTTGAAATCTATAGCAAATTATAAAAAATTTTTACCTCATATATCCCAGGACTTATTCCCGAAAAACGAAAGAAAGTCGAGGCAAAAAATCAAAAATTCATAATTCAAGTGTAAATATCTTTTTAACTGTAAGAGATAACTTAGGTGAGTAAGCTTATTTTTTTCTTTATCTTGCCAAGCACTTTACAGAAATATAAAAATCTTTAAATTCGGACTTAATTTTTATAAGTTACGATTTTTTTAAACTTTTAGATACTCGAGGTAGTCAATTTTGACACCCTGTAGATTTTCTTGTGTTATCACAGGGTGACTACAAGATAGTTTTTCTCAAAGCTAAGGCCCTCCTCTGTATTTATTTCAATTTAATCCAACCAGTAGTTTAGGAGATACAGATTTATTACCAAAAAATTTGCGTTTGACCCCACTGTGTAACGGCCTGTACCAAGATTTCAAATGAAAAATTTGATTCTACAATTTATATGGAAAACAAATAAATTTTCAGGTATGTGATGGAAAACGATTTCGAAAACGAATCGATTTTAAATCGAAAAAATGTGTGATTTTCTGATATTTTCGTTTTTGTTATTGATAAAAATTATATTTTAATCACTTTCTTTTAGATTTTATTAAATAATTTTTTTATATTTGCCTAAAAATAACTGTTATTTTTCACATGAAAATCATCAGAATTTTTCAAACCGATTCGTTTTGAAAACGATCGGTTTTCATCACATACCTGTTTGTTATTATTTTCCATACATTTTGACGAACGAATTTTTCGTTCTCTGTTTTTAAAATCCTCTAAATCATCCGGTATATATGACCGGATACTAAAGTAGAACATTGGACAATATGTATACCTGGCAGTTTATTTTAATGAAATTAATCACCAATAAATCATCATCAATAAAAAAAAAGATTTTTAAACTTTGAATACTTCCTTTTAAAAACTAAATATTAATAAACTGTAGAATTTATTATTTATAAATAAAAAATGAATAAAGAATACATAATACGAATTTCATAATATTGAGGCTAATTAAATAATTAATTGCAAATAAAATCAGTTACATATGTATAAATCAAATAATTAGTTTAAGCTTCCGAAATATTTATTTAATTACATACACATATACACAAACCTACAAAAAATGCAATAGCCCAAAATCAAAACCATTGATTTAACCCTAAGACATCAATTTAATGAAAATATTTCCCTAAACACATAACTATTCCTCCATCCATACAATTGCAATAGCCAAACCATTTTTTTATTTTAATTTTTTTAACTTAATTTAATTTATATTATTTGTTTTATTTTTTATAATTATTTAATTTTATTAATTAATTTTATAAATATTTAATTGTTACATTCCTTATTTATATGTTTTTTTGTTTATAATTGTCATTATAAAGTTTTAATTATTTTTTAAATTATTTATTATGATAATAATTGTTTTTAACTGAAATTGAGTTCATTTTTTTTTTAAATTCAAACCATAAAATTAAACCGTAAAATATCCAAAACGTACCTGATGGAGTTAAAGTCAAGCAAAAGAAAATACAGTTTTTTATTGTTTCTTATCATTTAAATTAAATTATAAATCAAATAAAGTTTTAAGGCTAAAGAGCGTTGAAATTAGTTATTTTTTACCTAAATTTGGTTATTCATTTCCTACATACAATTTTTTAAGTAAGAAGTTCATCTTTTCAATAATAGTAATAATAAAAAAATTAAGAAAAATTAAAAAATGATATAACGGAGTTCTTAAAGACAACACTTTTTTTATTCAAACTTTATTTTTCTCAGCGTCTTAATATTCTTAAAACTGTTTACAAATAAATAGAACTATCTTGTCAAATTATTTGCATTTTTTCTTGTGTCATGCTTTCATGCCGTAAAAATTTTCTAGTTATATTTTTAAAAATTTTAAATATGTATTTTTTGAAAGATTTTCATCAATCAATTTGAAATCGATCATATTACTATTATTTTGTATAAATTATTTATAGTTACATTTTATTATATATTTAAAATTTTAACCGAAAATTATAGTTCTAAGAATCTTTGACAAAACAACTTAAATCTAGGCAATAGATTTTTTTTGTCATATCACAAGACACAATTTTTTTTGATTAAAGGTATTCACCTCAGAAATTGCAACTTTGCGAGACCCTTGCAAAGTAAGTTGTGCAAAATTTATTCTATGTGGTTATTGTTGTGTTTACAGAAATCGATGCAAATTTTCTACTTTGCAAGGGTCTTTCAAAGTTGCAAATTTCTGAGGTGAATGAATACCTTTATTGATTTTAATTTTTAACTTTTTCATTAAATTATTATGTTAAACATGAGAAAACTTGCTCAAATTTGTTTTCTTTCGGGTATAACTTCAGAGCAATTGAAAACATTAATCAAAATTTTATTGATATATATTTACTTCACACATATTTAATGTTCGCTATACATGTATTATATATGTCGTTTATATGTCCCTTATTTGCAAATAATTAACTCATCGTTAATACGCAAATTGCATAAAGGAATTATATCCCAGTCGGAAATAGAAGGGCTTAATATACATTCTAAAATGACTTATTTAGGATCTACAAGGCCTTCAGCTCGCATTGCAACACTATTTATTTTTTACACGGCGTGTCATTGGGGGTAAGGACTTCCCTTCTCCCTTCCAAAAAGAAACGAAAATGCAAGGACTCTTAAGTAAATAAATATGTTCTCTTATATTTTTAATGCTATTAAAAAGAGTATGAAATATATTTAAAAAATAGACATGCGGACTACCTCCTTTATCGACACTTAACACAAGACTAGTGAGTTTTGAGTCTCGTAATTACAATTTTTTTCTGTTTGTAATGAGAAAGTTACACCATCTATTACGCATCTAATGAAATGGAAACAAGAATTAGTACCGAATTTCATTTTAAAGGAAGTCGAGGCATTCTTTAAGGAATTTTTACAGAAGGCAAAAAGGAATGTTTTTAAAATTTATTCGGAGGCATTCAGAAAGGCCTGTTGGGAGGAAGCACTGACATATTTTCCTGCTGGGATACATTTCTTTATTTGTCTTGCCGGATTAACGAAAATTCTATGAAGGTAAATTGCAATTAGTTTGACTAATTGCGATTAGTTTTCATAAGTTACTAACTCTCAGATAAAGTAGAAATCATTTATATATAGCAATGTTTTTAAGTGCGAGTATGAAGTTCATATAAGTAAAAATAATATTAAAGGATCTAAGAATTAAGTTGTTTTGATAAAGTTTCTTTAAGACTTCAAAAATACGTTAATATTCGGGTACTGAAATAGTTTTTATTTTTAAACATGAAGTAAGAGCTACATTATTATTTAACTATTTAAACTAAATACTTAAATATAAATTAAATTACACTGTGCTATAATTAAAAAATCAATGTTTAAGTGAAGTTGTGGGTAAAACTAAACTGAAATAAGAATATTGCAACGATATGATCAATCATTTGTAAGGAAATTTCTTAAGTATATTGTAATAATTGTTAGTTTCAAGCAAAGTATATACAAGTAGTCCGACTCTTTAACAGGAGTACCTAACTCTAAGAGTGTGTTAGTAAAAAAGTACCTAACTGTAACCCCCTGTTTTTATAAAACGAACGAAAAATTCATTTCGTCAAAACGTAAATTTAAAATTTATTTATTGTTTTCAATATAAATTGTCGAAACAAATTTTTCATACACAAATATAATTAATTTTTTTGGCTTTATGTTAATGAATATGAAAATAATTTAAAGTTATTTTAAATTCTGTTTTATTTTTAATACCAAAAGTAGCAACTTTGTTCGTTCAATAAAGATTTCAAGAATGTCAAAAGTATAAAAAATATATTTTTTTTTATACTTTTGAGTGTTTTGAATTCACACAGAACTTGTATGTGAAAAGAGAGAAATGATGTTGTTTTACGAAAGAGAGTCATTTTCCATTCTTAGCATTCTTTGCTTTCAACTTTCAATATAAAAGAAATTTGACAATATTTTCTAGATTCCTAATAATATTGATGCAAGAATCACACAAATATGCAGCTCTGATAAAAAGTTCAAATTTATGTATTTTAAAATTTAAATTAAAAAAATAAATAGCGATTTTTTCATAATTAGTATGGTAAAGCAAATCCGGGTATATAAGGAAGCGGTTACCCTTTTTCAAGATTTTTTATTTATTTTTAAAATTCTCAAATGTCAAAAAAAAAAAAAAATACTTCTCTGATAACGACAGGGTGACAATTTATTTTATTAAAAAAAAAAAAAAACTGACAGTTTTTTCAATTCTCTGATTTTAGGACAAGTTTATCTATATCGTTTCTGTATTATCTATAAATTTCGTTAGAATATTTCTATTTATTTGAATTTTATTTCGGTCAAAATTTTAACATTATTTCTAAAAAAAAAGTAATTTTACAAAAGTTCTAAATTTAATAAATTTAAATATTCAATAATTAAAATATACAACTAGTTAGAATTAACTTATTTGTACCATTTAATAGACAAATTTAAAATATATAATTTTTTCTCCCAAATGCACTTATAAGAATTATAATTGGTTCCATTTGAAATTAACCATAATTTTTACCCAATTTTTTTCTAATTTCTTCCTTCCTATATTCACTTAAAAAGTCTTCGGACCCCCACCTTAAAATATACCAATTGACTCAGAACTACTTTCTGAGCTATGGCGAGTGCACTGGAGGCCCTTAGGCCCATTGTGATACCCGTATATGGGAATAATGATCCTCTGCCTTTCTATAAACAAAACTAAATTTCCGTTGGTCCACCTTAAAACCAGCCCCTTCTCCTAACAAACCGAATCAGGTTTGACAGTGGCATGTCATTAAGACAATCCATATCATGGAAGAGTTATCTACTGAGGTGTCTCAGTCTACGCCTTTCAGTGCTGGACATTCGCATAACAAGTGCTGTAGGGATTCTTCCTGTTCCTCATCTAAACAACTTCTTCAAAAGCTATTTCCTGGGAAACCCATATGTTCCGACATACGCCTTATAATACAGTGCCCTAATACCTACAAGAAACCTAGTTCTGCTCTGGGACCGGAGTGCATAAATCCCATACAAATGTTAGTATCAAGGTAATTTTTACGAGGACCGATTTATAATTTTTCATAGCACACATATGTATAAGCCCACTTTTGGGATTCACAGCGCATGAATTCATATAAATGTTATAGTATCAACGTATTATTCTGTGTTTGTATACATATTTTATTTTACACTTAGTAAAAGTATCAATCCACAATTTACAACAGGTGTAATATAAGACCCCTCCCCGAATTTTGAGACACATACATAATGGTGTATGGTATCATATGGTCGATCTTGACCGACTATATCTCTCTCGTAAAGAAAGTATTTAGTGTTATATATCAATGGAAAGCTTAATAAAATACGCATTCTTATTATGTAAATTTATTATTGAGTAAAAGACAATTATTTTCCTTAAAATATTTGAGCATATTTGCTAAGTTTCTTTGTGTTAAACAACCTACAACATAGCATTTAATTATAGAATCACAGTGTTATAAATAATATTTTCTATTACAAAAAATAAAAATATAAACTGAAAAATTATGCAATTCAAACAGAAAAATATTGTAATTAGAATAAACAAACTTTTAAATCGAACTACAGAGCAATCCCCTGAAAAATTCATGAGTTAAGAAGTTGAAAACAAAAACCTGTATTTGTGTACCTCTTAAAATTAAAAAGAAAATATTAAAAACTAATCATTAATACTAACAAATTTAAAATAAAATCAATAAAAGAAAAAATTTAATATTTTAAAAAGAATAAGCTATTTTTGTAAAAATCAAAGATAAACAAATTTTTTTAACAAAAATTGTGTAAATTTAAAAAAATAAAATAATAATAATATAATCCTACATTTTAGCAATGAAAACTTATTCAATTAAAATTTTTCAAACATTATTGCATTTTCCAAGGCATTTAATTATTTATTAAAGAAATTTTAAAACTAAACAATTATACTTTTGTATGTAAAGTAAATAAAATGTCCAAATAAACTAAACATTTTAAATAAAAATATTGTAAAGTAATAACAATAAAACAGTGGATGTAATGTATGTTATTTTTTTTATAATCTTTTGTAGAATTTAAGTGCAATATACAAAAAAATAAACCAGCCATAGCCATAATTATAAAAAAAAAACAAACTAAATGTAAATTATTAAAAAAAACATAAACAGATCTCTAATTAAAATTAATTATTTATTTAAAAATTAAAACAGCAAATAAAAACCAACATAAACCCCAGTACCTTTTTAGTCCTCACATACAAACAGACCAACATACATACATATAAATAAATAATTAAAAACTATATTGTGTTCAGTAAAATAATTTTATTATATAATTACCAATTTATAATTAAACATTAAAATAAATAAAACCAATAATATTTTCGAAATTTTTTCAACCTCTTAATTCAAAAATTCTTTTACACACACACATACATACATACATATATATTTACACTTTTTAAAATTTTTTGAACATTTGGAAAAGGAGTCAAATATTTTTGTTATAAAATATTTTGAAATAATTTTTTGTTGTTGTGTAGCCTGAAATGTCTCGAATATATTGTGGTAATTTCTGAAAAAGTCGCGGCATTAATTTCTGACTATTATTAACTATTCCCTTTCTCTTTTTTTTTAAACCATAATAACGATGTAGCAATTTAAAACTTCGTTTAAATCATAGCTTTTTTCGCCACTAGCATTTTATTTTTTAGACTTATTAAAGTTGGATTTGAATCTCAAGATTATATAATATCTTATAGACAAGATTTTTAGCCATATTTTCAATATTGAGCGAATATTAATTGATTTTTGAAGTTGTGTAAATAATTTTGGAGTGTAAAAATGTGTGTAAATACTTTTGAAATGAAAAGTTCATACGAGTTTTTCGTTTCGAAGTCGAATTAAAATTGTCAGCGGCGGCGGCTTAGCAAAAATAGTTCGGCGGCCACTAATAGTCGGCTTAAAGCCGATTTTTTTTTTAAGTACATTTTATTTTATAATTTGATTAAATTGTGTCTTTAGGAATGCAATTAAAAGTAAACAAAATAAATTGAATTCAGTTTTTAACTTAAAAATAATTCAATCCTCTATAAACTCATTTCCATTTTAATAGCGGTTATTAATTTTTTTCTTTAAGAATAAAATTAAGAAAAATAAATAAATTAAATTCCGTGTGCAACCTTAACAAAATATAATAAATTCAATTTTTTTATCAATTACTTTTTCAATTTTAATATTACTTTAATTGGAATAAATACAAATATTAGTGTTCATTCTGCTTCAAGCCATTATATTAAGGTGCCTGGGTTTAGTCCACTTTTCTTTTCGTTAATACAATTTCCAGCATAAAAAAAATTCAATCAACAAATCACTATGTGATTTGTAAATTTTTCTTAGAATGATAATATAAAATAATTAAAACTCAACCGTTTTTAATAACTAAAGTCATATTTTTGTTAATATTCATAAAGACATATACGAAAAAAATTATATTAAAAAAAAAAAAACAATCGGCTATATATATAAGCCGATAAAAGTCACATAAATCGGCGGCGGCTCTTGCAAACAAATTAAAATCGGCGGCTAAACGCCGACATAGAGCCGGTCGACTTCGCCCTCTGGCCACGACTTTTTTAGAAACTACCACAATATATTCTAGACATTTCAGCCTACACAACAACAAAAAAATTATTTCAAAATATTTTAGAACAACAAAAATATTTGACTTATTTTCCAAATGTTCAAAAAATTTTAAAAAGTGTAAATATATATGACTATCACTGTATTTAAATTTATATAAAAAATGAACTCAAAATTCCTAAAAAAATGTTATAAAAACAAATTTAATCTTAAAATTTAATTTAAGAATTTAAAAAGAAAATACAAAATTATATTTAGATTTAAAACAAAAGAAGAAAGAATTTGTATTAAATGAACATATTAAGAAAACGAAAAACTTGTGACTGCGTTTTGTTTGTGAAAGTCTTTTAAGTGGATGTGATAAATGTTAAAATAAGATGTTTTAATCCTTTTTAATAAAAATTAAAAAAATACAAACAAACAATTTAGATTTTAATGTTACAAAATTACCACAAATTAATTAAAAAGATATTTAAAGCAAAAAAAAAAAAACATTTATGTAACAAAAACAACTATTTTAGCTATAAGTTTTTAAAAATTTTTGTAAAACAAATTAAAACTTTTTGATTTATTTTATTTTGGACTAAATTTAAGTTTCGTAATATAAAGAAAAGAAAACTTTATTAAGAATATTTTTTCACTATATGTATTAAGATTTTATAAGTTTTTTGCAAGCAAAAATTATAATTTAGAAACAAATTTATTTTTATTATTTTATTTGTAAAGAAAACAAAAAGGGACTTTATAAGTATATTGGAAAACTTAGGCGTTTTTGCAAACAACTTTTTTTATTTCAGCCTATTTTGTATTAATTACCAATTGGAAAATTAGGTCTATTACAAAATAGTTTATCTAAAACTTAAACATAATTATAATGGATTCTAAAACAGTTTTTACACTTCCTAAGTTGTAATTGGTGTTACATGGCAAACAAATAAATTTATATTGATCTGATTTACAAATTTGAGAAGTAGATATTACAAGATTTTAAACCAGAGTTTAAAACTATTGTTAAAATACTTATTCAAAAAAATGCAGCTTTTCAAATTTTTACATTAAAAAAAATTAAGAATTTTTATTTCAAAAAAATTTTTGTTCTTGAAATTTTGTTATATTTTCCCAAATTTTATAAAGAAAAAAAATAATAAATAATAAGTAAATAAGTAATTCCATATAAAAACGGACAAAAAACAGTAATTTTCGGATTTGATATCTCCGAATTCAGTGAAATTTGCTATACTTATTACCTATTGCAAGTGTTGCTCAAATTACAAACTCTCAAACTGAAGACCCCTTCCGGTCCAAAATTATGACGTTTTAAAAATGAAAAAACTATCGAATTTTTTCATAACTTCTAAACTATACATTGTAAAATTCTAATTTGTATTTCTAATTTGTATTTCATTTAGTAGAAAAAGATATCGACTTTAAAATGACGTGTATAAAATTTAATTACTTCGAAAGTTTCAGAATATGATTGTTTTGGCTTCATTAAGATAAAAACAAAATTGCGAAAACGCAACGCTGGGCCTAAACGGTATGTGTCCTATACATTTTTTTATTTATTTTATTTTTTAATTCAATTTCTTAATATGGAATAAATTAAAATGGCATTAAAACTAAGTTTTAAGTAAATCTAAAAGTTTTTATATGTAAAAACACTTCAACTGTTGGTCGTACTGTTGTAAAAACACTAAATCACAAACGATGAACTGATAAATTGCATTTATAAATTTTATAGTTGGTTGCTGCAATGGCGTACAGTGTGGTGTTTTCATATAATGAGCGGCCAAAAATAGAAGAACTTGTCGTAGATGAATGAAATTTGGCACACACATTTTTTTTGATAAAATAATATTCTGTACGAAATTTGGAAAAAATTGGACTATGGACACGCCCACCTTCCATACAAATTTCAGATTCCCAAAAAAAAGCATTATTTGTAAAGCTTGGAATGTTATATACAGCCAGAGCTTCGAAAGAATGAATTCAATTTAGAATTAATTCACGTATAATCTTAATTCAGCTTATAAAAATTTAGTTTAGCATTCTTTAAAATCATTCCTCAAAATTAACTTTGTATTGAATTAATTTCCCAGAGAATTAATTCCTTGAAGAATTACAATTCAATTTGAATGATTCAATTTTTCTTTCATTCCATTCTTTTACAAAATGAACGAAAAAAATGTAGAATTAACTCCTTAAAAAAATGAAATTCAATTGAATGATATATTTTTTTCTTTCATTCCCTTCTACTACAAATTGAATGATAATATTTTTCTTTAATTATATTTTTATATATCTTTGAAAATAAGTATTAAAATAGTTGAAAATCATTGGTATTTTGCTAAAATCAATGTAAAATCAACATGTTACTATCCAGCTAAACTCTACAAAGAATGGAAGATGATTCTGTACAAAGATGCTGAACTTTACAGTTTAAAAGAAAAATAATACTCGTAATACGTTCTCCGTGAAATCTAGTTATAAATCCTATCATTCATAATAACCTAAGTACATATAACAGATGAAATTTAATATACGTTCAATACAGAGCTAATAAAAGTACTCGATATCTGAAATTAAAAGAAGTGCACGCCACGAAACATGTGTGTACGTAAATATGGCTTACCATACATCGTTTTTGCAATTATATAAACTTGTTCAAAATATAAAGAATTAAAAAATAAAACTTTCATTCAATCTAGTACAAATTGAATGGTTAAAAATTTTTATAATTCAATTTGTAATAGTTTGAATTTAAAAAAATTTTAAACAATTAAGCATTTCCAAAGAATTAATTGACAAATGAATTAATTCCATTTTTACAAAGGCTTTAGGAATTAAGCTTCAGAATTAATTACAATGAAATTATATGAAAGAATTAATAATTCTTTATAATTGAATTCCATTTTAAAAAGTGAATTAAAGAATTAATTCTTTCGAACCTTTGTATACAGCAATTTATACGATTTTTTCACAAATGAAACTATATAAATTTGTATATATGAAAAAATTTATTTTGTGATTTTTTTGATATTTTAAACTTCAATTCCAAATATAATATTAAAGATAATAGGGTAAGTGTACCGGTGGTCGGCAGTTTAACTTTTTTTCTGACTTTCAAGTTTAATATTTCCGAACGTGATCATGGTATTTGGATAACGAGCAATTGCACCACTTTATTAAAGGGTACTCTTTCAGATTTTGTTAGATTTTTGCAAAGAAATAAATGTTTATTTGACCATTTTATTGCATTTTATAAAATACATCGTTTGTATCTATAGTCGGCATATTTTTCCAGTGCTCGACATGTGATGATCCAATAGTCGACATGAAATTTACATTTTGTTACATCTTTTTTTGGAAAAATGGTCCAACAGATACAATTTTACATTTCAGCGACCTATAGTAAAATTTTACGGTGAAAAATTATGTAGAACATTTTTATGTATAAATATTAAGTTTTAATTCACTTTTAACACATTTTTTAAAAACATCATAGAAATTACCCTTTATAATAACAAATAAATCATCACATAGTTCCGACGAAATATTTCTAATAATAGGGTCTAAATGTATTTGCAAGAAACATTTAGGTCGAAGTAATAATTACATTATTATCTCCCAACTAACATGACATGCCGACTATAGAATATTATAAATTTTTTCTGTTCCTAAGGTCGGCAGCCACCAAACCATGAAATGGAATTCTTTACACAAAATTTTGCACATTTAACATAAGGTTTCAATTGTTGTCTATCTTCTGAATATTTTTTTGTTAAAATACAACTTTAATTATTATAATTAATATCATCTTTGAAAGTAGCCTTTCTTTAATTTTTTTCTAAAAATTGATATCAAAAATGTATTGTTTAAGAACGGAGTAAATTGCCAAAAAAACTGCTATTATTAGTATATTTTGAACATTTGCACTAAAAATATAAATATATTTTCATGGCAAAATTGATCTTACATCAATAATTAGTATTCGCTGTTGTTAATTATTTCAGTTTAAATTTAAAAATGCCGACTACTGGTACATGCCGAAATTTGGTGCCCTTACCCTATTTTTAATAAAAATACCTATTAATTCAATAATTTTAAACCAAAAATAAAAGGTAAATTAACTTATTTATTAAAATAATTTAAATTTATAATGTTTATACAAAAAGCGAAATACCTTCAACATTTGGATCCTTATAAAACGGATTGTTATTTTTATGTAATTCTTACGCAGAAACACTTTCTTGTGATAAATTTATTAAATTCTCTCGATTTGTGAAGAATACATTATTTAGTATTAAAACCATATATTTCTTCATAAAACTTTCTATAATTTAGCTATTTTCTGTATAGATTAGTTTGGGTCATTTAGAAAATAAGATGTTCCTTCAGGTCCTTATTAATATCTAGACAGCTATGTTTCCAAATAAAGTTTAAACTAATGTTTCTGTGTATGTTATTTGATATTGTATGTTATTTTGATAATATTCCTACTAAATTTGTTTAGTTTTTTATATATTCTGTAGCATTTTACTAAAACTACGGTAAAACTTTGACAATATTGGATTAAAAATGCATGAGCACTTGTTTTATATAAATATTTTTTGAAGTATAATAAAAAGCAGATTATATTTTTATTTTGTAAAAGATATTTGCAAAAATTATGAATTTCCAATACTTTGTTCTGTAATGAAAAATTTTCTTAGCCGCAAATTGTTATTTTTTCAAACGCATCTCTATTTCTGTAGCATACTTACCAAACATTTTTTATTCTTACCAAAATTTAATTTTGTTTTTTATTTATTTGTCTAAACTTTCTTTTAGATTTTCCTTCCAACATTTTTCTTATTTCTATATACTCATATGTAGGCTGTATTGTAATTTCAATGATTAAGCTAAATAACAAAAATATATCAAATTTGCATCTGACTTTATACAGAAACTGTGATAAAACTTATAGAAAATGCAGGGCACTGCAAAAGAGACCTATATTTTTTGAAATCTCAGACTTATGGTAATATCATATTAAAATAAAAAAATATAGTTTTTTATAGTTTTTTTAAATCTCTCTCTAAAGTTGAAAGTTATATAAAATTGTCATTTATTTATCTTGTTTACCTTAAAAGCAATGATAAAATACCCACGAGAAATAAATCATGAAAAAAATCATGTCATCATACTTTAGTAATTGCATACTTTGTACTTTTGTACTTTTAAAGCTTTTTTTATTGCATTTTAAATAATTACCAACAACTTTCAACTTTGACGGTCTATAACTTTTTTAAAAATAAATATTTTTGAAAAATTGTTTTTGGGTATTGTCGCTTAGAATGTCCTTAATAAAAATGTATTACAAAAATTCTGAAAATAATTTTTTTGATTTTTGGCCGCACTCTTCACATAGTGTGGCGGTTCCCTAATCGTCTATTACGATCAGTTTGAAAACCTGAAATGGGTTAAGCACTAAGCACTAGTACTTTGTATCCTCTCCATATTATTTATTAGCAGCAGACATTCTATAATAAATATTCTACGTTCTATTAGTGTCACAACATTTACTAAAGTAGAGTCCAGATTACCAATGCCCACGTTCCTGACACAAATGCTGTAGTTGTTCAACACGATGTCATAAAAATATACTGCGACGTTTTTTTTCTCTTCGGAGTATTAAACACAGCTTTTGTAATGGTTAGCTAGTTTAAAATTTTGTAATGTTACTACATATTACAAGACAGAGCTACATTGTTTGATCAAGACTCAAGCATATGGATTAAATGTATGTATATATTTTAATCGTACAGCACTGTAACTATAGCCTAATTAAATGAGTATGTCCTTATTAAACTTTTTACAGGAATGTCGACTATAAAATTCCAACCTTTGTTCGGCGACCAACAGTTAAGTTTTTAGGTGTATATTAACTACATTCTATAAAAGTCTCACTACGATACACTTTATTTTGCTAACGTTTATCAAATTATTTATAAAAAATACTCAAAAAGTGAGAAATTTTTTATTTTTTTTTTATATATACCTTTTTAAAATATGAAGTCCTTAAACAAGTCAATTAGATATTTAATCAATCTTTATTCCCACACAATTATTTAAAATATTATTTAGGGAAAGCTTTAAAAGCGTTCAAAGTGGACGTTGCGAAAACGCAGGGCCTTAATGGGTTAATTAAAAATAAATGGTATTTTATATACAAAACTTGACTTTGGTTTATATTTTATTACATAACTTAAACTAAAGGCGTGTCCAATATGAAATTTTGAATGGCTATGGACAAGAGTTTTGTTAACATTATATAATATTTTAAGAATTTTGAAAATATCGTTTTGAAGATATAAATGTTTAATTTTTATAAGTATAATTTTGACCTTAAAACTTTGGAAATAAATCAATTTACTACATATCATTTTGGAGGCAATATCTTTAACTTTAAAATGATACTAAGGGCCGTTATTATAACCTACTTATAAGATATCAGATAGTTAAAGGTAAGATAAACTAAAGTGAACTTTATCTACTTTTGGTTATTACAACTTGGTTTTAAGGTAAATTTTATAATTTTGATAATACGGCAATATCAAAGCAAAAACCGATTACTTTTGGCCACTTAACGTAGTGGCAACATGTACTATTTGAAAGTAACTGCCACTAACGGTAATGTAAACAAATAAAAAACAAAGAAATTTTTAAAATAAATGAGTTTAAGCTAACTAAAAGACAAAACCAGAGCAAATATAAATATAGACAGACAAATTACTAAAAACTACAGCGGAATAAATATGATTTTATTTATTTCTTTTATAAAGCAGAAAATATGGTAGCTCTAAATACATAAACCGTCCGATAAAAGTTAATGGTCAGATGTTCTTACCTTTAGCTTATTGGTTACTTTTGGGTTAACTTATACTTATAACAACCAAAAACAGTTAAAGTGAACGATAACATCCTAACTTTAGTTATTGGAAAGTTATAATAACGGGCCTAAAACTAAAATTTTGTTGTGTATTGTGTTCAGAAGTTATAAGCAATAAGATTTTATTTTGTTCCATAACTTCTAAATTTACTGAGTCTCCAACTTGAAATTTTACGTGCATAGAAAGAAGAGTTACGTCAACATTATATATAATGATTTGATTAGTAGATATCTAACTTAGACTTTTGAACTTTTGAAGTAAAAAACTATAAATATCATTATAAAGGTAATATGTTCCTTTTTATATAAAATCAAAACTAGATAACTACCATGTATAGTTTAGAAGTTATCAACAATTAAATAAGTACACCTTTGTAAAGTTTTTTTTTTTTTTTTTTTTTTTTTTTTAACCATTATATTTTTTGATCGGAAAGGGAACAATTTTATGATCTGAAAAATACTCTGTAGTGTAGATGTCAAGTCCGGTTACTGCCCGTTATAACATGGAATCACTCAATAAAAAATAATAGACTAATATAAATAGTACCCTCTCCACCTGTGGTGGTGAAGGTTATAATGAATTCAATGATTTTTCTCTCATTATTATTTTTTATTATTATTTTTTTTTTTTTCTATTAAAGTCCCTTTTAAGTTTTCTAACATTATTTGGCTTATATTTGAGTTAAAAAAAAACATTAAATTTTGTATACTAATTTACTAAAAGTATGTAAAAATTATATAAATTATAAGTTTGTGTTAAAAGTTAATATAAACCGAAGACAAAAACAAACAAACAAACAGAAAATGAAAAATACAAATGATGAATTTTAATAAAACGATTGTTTAAAAATAAAATCAAATTTTTTTTAATATAAAAAATCAAGCAGTTGTAATTAAAAAAAGTAAGTATTAAATATTATAATTTATCAAGTGAAAATATTAAATTCGACTTGGCGGAATCTGTATACCTATCATCTGCAACTTTTTGTTCCACTGTAATTTATCTTAAATTTCTTCTTATATGAGAAGTGGGTGTTCACAACTATTTTTGGATTACGTTGATGGGTTTACATTAGTCCTCGAACTTTTTGTACAGAATTTCGTTGACGTACATGCTTTTTTGTAAGAGATATCGGCGGATACCTGTTGGAGTTACAACGTTCACCCTTTGTTTCTAGAATTTGGCCCATAACTTTGTTATAAACCGATTTTGCACATTTTTAATACCAAACAAACCTTATACAACATAAATATTTCAATCCTAGGTTGTCTGCCCCGAGCCTATCCATCTTTCAGCAGACACACAGACGGAAAGACGTACGGACATATTTGGATCGACTCAGAATCTTACGCGCACTCAGAATATATATGCTTTATGGAGGCTTAGACGATTCTTTTGACAAATAATATATTTATTTAGAGTTTATCAACTTTTAAAATATTTTATACAAATGACCACTATGTTTTAATAGCGCCCTAAAGCATGCAATATAAATATATTTTTTTAAAGTTTTTTGAACTTGGCGGGCTCAATTTGAGTCCTACAATTTTAATGGATTTTAAAGTGAAAAAATGTTACCTCCTTTTTGAAAAAAAATCACAATTTATTTCAAATTTTCTACTTCAAAATAATATAACTTTTTATCTAAACCACACAAGTATATGATCCTTGCACGAAAATTGTTTAAAATTATATAATTATACAGAATCTAGAGAATATTTTAGAAAAATTTTAGGACTCAAATTGAGCCCGCCAAGTTCAAAAAACTTAAAAAAAACTTGTGCAAAAATGGGTCAAAATTGTACTTTGGTCCAAATATCTCTTAAAGTAAAAGAGATAACCCACACATGTAAGTGTATTTTTTGTAGAGAATTATAAGGACTATCTATGTGCAAATTTTTTTTCAGTCAAATCATAAATCAAATTTTGGCGATTTAAAAAAAAAAAAATCATACTCGAGGTGACCAACTTTGGAGGTCCACCCCCCGTCCCACAGACTCGCTAAGAACCTGTCCTCCTCCAAATCAATTGGCATACACCTCAGGATTGTCCATGTGAAATTTCATTTCTAAAGTTACAGAATTATTTCCGAAAAATTTCGTTTTGGGACCACTGTGCTTCGTTAGACAAAAATATGACACATCCATTGTTTGTTGTATCATAACAGGGTTTAAAATTATTAACAAATTAGTAGAAAAATTGTTGAATAATACATAATTTGAAATGAAAACTCCCAGAATAGTTTAAAAAATATTAAAAGTAAATATATTAAAATATTTATGTTTTCAAACATTTTAATATTCAGTTTTTTAAATATCCATTGAAAGTTTACTGATAATATTTTCAAATTTGCTTTTAGTAAACATTATATTATTGTTTAAATATTACAATTTCCATAGCAAAGAAATTAAAATTTAAACAATTTTCTCAATATTCAAATTGTGTTTGTTAACAATTTCAAAAAATATTACTAACAAAGAAATTTTAAATTTGACAACTTACAGCCGTATTCAAAATAACTTAACACATCTTTACTAATCATTTTTAAGCAAAATTCCTTAAAGTTGTATTCAAAAACGATGATTTTCTTACTATACCTTTTGTAAACCATTGTTTACTTTAAATATTTTAATAATTGTTCGACCCTACTTTAAGGCTATTTTAAAATTATTTTCGTTACATTTTTCAAGAAAAAAAATTTATTTTTTAATTCATTTGTAAATTTTTGACAAAAACGCCATATTTTTAATGTTTGAATGTTAAAGTTTGTTATAAAATAAAAAATGTGTCAGAATAGCTATTTAAAAACGTATTAAATGAATTCCGGAACAGAATAATATTTTCTGCAATTATTTTTAAACTATATACATATTTTAAACTATTTTGTATTAAAATCATAAACATAAACAGGAAAGTGTTTATGGATTAACCCAATGCTTTTGGATTAACCCAATGTTCGCCACAATCGCATATGTTCAACATTTTCATTGCTTTTTGTTACCACGTAATTCCAAATAATACTTTAATATATACACGTCTTAGGTTAAGATGGAATTAATCTATCATATCAACTCCAGGTTAAAATTCATGCATTTTAACATATATCAAAATTTCAACAAAAATTATGTAAACGAAATATGAAATAGTGATGCTGATTTTATAACTATTTCATATTTTTTATATTCGTTATCGGATACATATAATTACATACAACAAAAATTAAATAAAATTATTTCTTTTATACATTAGTATATTTACATAAGCAAAATATATTTTTTTCCAAAATAAAAAAACTTTTTATAATCAAAAACATACTATAACATCAAAAATAATAATAGAATAAAACAGTAAACGAATAATTTATTCTTACTGCTAACAACACTAACAATAAGAATGCGAGAATGGTTGCCTACATAAACAAAATGTCTAAGAAATTTGTTTATTTGGGGAATAAATAAACGAATACAAATATTTTATTAGCACGGGTTTTTACTTTTACCTTTTTACTTTAGTTTTCAAAAAGAACCACAAAAAAATATAAACTATAAAAAATAACACTTGTAAAAAGAAATAAGAGATTATATTGTTGTTGTTGTTTTATACAAAAAACACAGTTTATTATTTAATTTATTCTGTTCCTTGTTGTAGGTTTACTGGTCACTGCACAACTAAAAAACCTGTTTTATTAGTTGAGAATACTAGCATACAATATAATAAAAGAACAAATAAGGCGAATTAATATAGAGCGAATTGATGAGAGAGTACAAGATCAATAATAAAGAATAACAAAACAACCACTAAGCAATAATTCCAGTATAGTGGATGCAATTAAATTAAGGGCAAGTTATTTAATATTAAATACATTTAGTTCTTCACTTAAACATCCCGGCCCCCTTGCGGTTACGCAATAAACACAAAAGGACCGAGAAGAAACTTCTATAATTATAATAATTAAAAAATCTTAAATAATTTAAGGCGAATTAGCATAATATATAATGTACATTTTTGAGATACAAAATTACATATATTTATGCATAGCGAGAATGATAACATTCTAATAAATTCAATAAAAAGTATTTCATAAAATACAGATACATACAGTGTTGGTAAAAAATATAGTTACAATTCATTTGTATACAATTTTTTTAAAATTTATATAATTGAAAAATTCAAAAGGTGAGCATGAGAATAATAAAAATTACATGAATAATTTTGAGTATAAATGGAATAATAAATACAGTAAATATTTTTGTTTATAAACAAATTTTGCCAATCAGCGTCCAGCCTAATACTGTGTCCTGAGCCATCGGAGTTGTGAGTGTAGGTGGATGAATAACGTTTTTGATGATATAAGGGTAAACATCTGCTCCCAGGATTACGTTTATATCGCATGCTTTGTAGAAAGTTGGATCAGCTAAACGTAGGTTTTTAAACTGATCTACTATTTTTTCATCTAGGTCTGTTGAACGGAGAGATTGTGGTAGCTTTTTAGTAACTTTGGCAGTAATAACGAAGATGGGATCGTCAACAAAATGTGGTTTAAACGTAAGCTTACAGATGCGATGTGAGCCCGAACGTTCGATGGGAAGTTGATAGCGTGTTGGTAGGAATTCTGCAATTTGGGTAGTTTCATAAGATTGTGTCAAAATACCGCGAACGTTACCCCATTCTTCTCCTAGTTTAAGTTTTATTATAACTGTTGGACGTAAAACAGTGGATTGAAGTAAGTTTACTTCTTGATTGGTTGAAACCTGGCTGCGATGAATGGGCCTGATGAGTTCATGATGGTGCAAAAGTGAATGGTGTTTCTGACGGCATTTATGGCACCGTTCTGAGCTACGGCATTTGTCCAGCAAATGACTGTGTGCCAAACAATTTTGACAATATTTATGCTTCTGAACGACCTTGTATCGAGCTGTCACATTCATGTTATTAAATTTACGGCAGGTTCTCAAAGGATGATCCTTTTTACATAATCTGCAATCAGGTTTGTTGTGGTGTTGTCTACGACCTTGGGACCTTTGAATAACAGCGACGGGTGAGTGAGTCCTGGGGTGACGACTGGTTGATGACATGGTGCTGAAAGAGGTTAAAATGTTATTAGGAGGATTCATTATGAGAAAAGGGGAGAAGAATTAATTTTGTAATTGGCCTTGTTATTAGTCCTGATGAGGTACGAATTTCCGCAACTCTGACTTTATTGTCATGTCCAGGGGATACTTTTAGAATGCGACCAAGTCGCCATTCATTTGGGGGAAAGTTATCTTTTCTGATTACAACTAGATCATTCACAGCAAAGTTTCTTTGGGGGTATTTCCACTTGTTTCGCTTATGCAATTCTTTTAGGTACTCTTCTTTCCATCGACAGGCAAAGTGATGGTGCAGTACATTTAGCTTTTGCCATCTGTTTGCATAGCTAAGTGGCTGGATGGAAAAGTCTGGTTCAGGGGGTGACAATAATGGGGCGCCAATGAGAAAATGACCGGGTGTGAGAGCACAAATGTCATTAGGGTTTTCACTCATTGGACTTAGGGGTCTTGAGTTAAGACATGCTTCAATTCTTGAGAGCATAGTGGTGAATTCCTCGAAGGTAAAAAACTGGGCATGGGTTATCTTCTTTAAATGGGATTTAACGCTTTTTACACCTGCTTCCCAAAGTCCACCCATATGAGGAGCGCCAGGGGGGTTAAAGTGCCAATCGATACTCTGAAAAGCGTTTTGGGAGAGAATGTTTGCACGTATTTGGGGTAAGAGGTTTTCTTGATTTTTTCGGAAGATGTTAGCAGCGCCGCCAAACGCTGTTCCATTGTCTGAGAATAGAGCAGATGGGGTGCCTCGACGGGAGAAAAAGCGTGAAAATGCTGCTAGAAAGGCTGGGGTTGATATTTCGCTTGTTGCTTCCAGATGAATAGCTTTCGTTGCGAAGCATACAAACACTAGAACGTAGCCTTTAGTTATTTTAAAACCACGGCCAGCAAATGATTTTATGTTGAATGGGCCAGCGAAATCAAGGCCAGTGTTTGTAAAGGGGCGACAAAGAAGCGTTCTTTCTGGAGGGAGAGATGCCATAAGCTGCTGACTCAGTTTATGCTTATACAAAACACATGTTTTGCAATTAAATATGATGGTTTTTACTAAGTTTTTGAGTTTCGGTACCCAAAATTCCATTCGTACTAGACGAATAAGAAGGGAATTTTCTCCATGAACTGTGTACTTATGTAACATTTCTAAGTACAAACGGGTAAAACGACCAGAGTAGGGTAAAATTTTAGGGAATCGTTCTTCATACGATAGTATATCGCATCTTGAGAGTCTTCCATTGATTCTCATTACGCCATCAGCATCTATAAACGGGTTAAAAGTTAATAACGAACTTTTTCTGGGAATTGTTTGACCGCTAAAAAGAAGATTATATTCGGGGAAATGCAATTTTTGACAGCAAATCACTAATCGAAGTTTCACATATTTAATTTCGGATTGATTTAAAGTGATCGAGGAGAAATTAAAGTTATGTTTGTACTGGGGGTGAGTAGAATGATAAAATCTGAATATATAAGCGATTACACGCAGAGCTCGTGAGAGATCTGAGAAACGTGAAAGGATATCTTCTGATTGTTGAGTTAAGTGGGATTTAACGGGTCTTACTTCTTCATTAGTTTCAATAACTGTAGATATTGAAGGCCATTCGTTACTGGGCTGCTTGAGCCACTTTGGTCCATGCCACCATAAGTCGTTACATACCAATTCCTTTGCGGTAAGTCCTCGGGAACCTAAATCGGCTGGGTTGTCTTTTGAGCACACATGACGCCATTTATCGTTTCCAACCCTATCCATTATATATGTGACTCTGTTGGCGACGAAAGTGGTCCAATGTGTAGGGTGTTTTTGCAGCCATGCCAGCACAATTGTTGAGTCTGTCCAAAGATGTAGATTACAACTTTCGAATTGAATATGAGACTGAAATGATGAAACCAATTTGGCTAAAAGCTCAGCTCCACATAGTTCTTTTCGGGGAAGAGTAACGAATTTGACAGGGGCAACTTTAGTTTTCGCAAGAAGTAAATGAGAAGATATATGACCGTTTTCGCTTATAGTTCGAAGGTATAGGGTTGCGGCATATGCCTTTTCAGAGGCGTCGCAAAAACCGTGTAGTTCTATTGAACATGAGGGGGAATAGTCTACAAATCGGGGGATTTTGATGAGACTTATGTTAGGGTAGTCGTCTAGGAATGAAAGCCAGCTATGAAGGGTTTCTGGTTTGAGATTTTGATCCCAATCGATTTGATCTTTCCAAATCTGTTGCATGATCATTTTCGCAACAATGATTTTCGGGGCTAGCCATCCGGCTGGATCGAACAGACGTGCAATATCGGATAAGACAGTTCGTTTTGTAATATTGTCTCGGGAAGGCTGTTTTACGGGGTTGAAATAAAAATAATCCAGACCCGCATTCCAACGAAGTCCAAGGGTTTTAGTAGTGGTGGTATCTTCGAGTTTCAACGTATCAGAAGAGAGTAAATGTTCGGGTTTAAGGCCTTTCAGGAGAGAGTTATCATTCGAGATCCATTTACGAAGGGGAAATCCAGCAGAATTTAAGACATTTATGAGATTGTCTCGTAATTTTACTGCCTGGGGTAGGTCATGAGAACCTGCGAGTACGTCATCAACGTACATATTTTCTTTTAGGATTGTTGAAACTTCGGGGTAATCATTATGACAGTCTTCAGCGAGTTCAAGTAGGGTTCTTAGAGCGAGATACGGGGCACAATTGACACCAAATGTGACGGTTTTAAGTTCAAACTCTTGGGGTTGTTTATCGGGAGAATTTCGGAATAAAATCCTTTGATATGGGGTATGATGAGGATTAACAAGTATTTGGCGGTACATTTTCTCAATGTCCGCATTAAAAACGTATTTAAACAAACGCCAACGAGTTATAAGAACAGTTAAGTCTTGTTGTAGAACAGGACCGGGGTATAAAACGTCATTTAGACTGAATCCAGAAGAAGTGGGACTAGAGGCGTTGAATACAACACGTAATTTAGTAGTTGTGCTTTCGGGTTTGAACACAGAATGATGGGGTAGATAATATGAAGAGTTTGGGGGTGCAGATAAATCTGGGATTACCAAATTCATGTGATTGAGAAGGGAGTATTCTTCGATTACTTTATCGTAATCACATTTCAATTGGGGGTTTTTAATAAGTCTGCTCTCATTTCGAAGAAATTGAGATAATGCTGAGTTGCGGGAGTTGCCTAGGGGTATATTATCAGTATATTCGGATTTAAAGGGGAGGCTAACTACGAAACGACCATTTTCGTTTCTATAAGTCGTATCTTTGTATAATTGTTCACAGAAGATATCTTCAGAAGATTTTGCAGGGATTGCGGGGACCTCTTCCAGTTCCCAGAATTTGGTTAACTGTTTGTTGAGATCAAGGGTATTGAGGTATGAAGATACGGAGTTAAGAGTCGAGGGGGTAGATGAAATTAATTTTCCTGATATTATCCATCCAAAAATGGTATTTTGAGCAATAAGTGACTTATGATGGTCCCATCGGACACCATCTCTTATAATTTTAGGGTAAATATCACATCCTATTAGGATTTCAACAGATGAAGTTTTTTGAGAGTAACTATCAGCTAGGGGTATATCCGAAAACTTGGAATTTATAATAGACGAATAGTCATAATATGGTAAGCTGCCAGTTAATTTATTAACGACGAAAGCATCAGTTGATATTTTAAAGAGTTTATCTATCGGGGAGCTGATAGTAATAGGGCATGTTTGATTTGCTATAGCAGATAAAGACCCGCTTAAGCCAGTGATATTTGTGTGTGAGGATTTTGAGGGAAGTGCAAGAGAAGTTTGAAGTTTTTTGGAAATGAATGTTGCTTCCGAGGCAGAGTCTATAAGAGCTCTTACGGTACATCGCACATCACCTACGCATATATCTACCAAAGCTGTACCTAGAATAACCGAGTTATGAGGAGTGGACTGTAATTGTGTTGAAAAGGTTTGGCGAAGCCTTGCTGCAGCAGCAGCTGAAGTTGAGGGGGTATCATCGTTATAAACGACTTGAGAGGGGTGCGAATCGCGAGGGTTATTAGTGGGGACATTGGTAGAAGGTCTAACATTACCTTGGTGGGATATGATTTGATTCTCAGAGCGATGTAAAAGTGAGTGGTGTTTCTGTTTACAAACCGAACAACAAAACTGACTCTTGCACATCTTGTAATCACGAGAGGACGCTAAACAATTAGTGCATCTTTTTTGCTTTTTAACGATGGAAAAACGATCTTCAACTGACATCGATAAAAACGTTGGACAAAATCGTAATGTATGGGAATCTTGACATAGTGAACACTTTTTGTATTTGTCGTTAGAAACAACCTTTGTTTGAAAAGTTTTAATTTTTCTAGAATTAGTGGGGTTTTGTTTCTTAAAATCAGATTTTTTCTGGAAATTTTGAGATTCTGGCGTTGTTGACCGAATATCGGCGAAACCTTCAAGGGATTGATACCTACAAGTCAGGAATTTGTCCATATCATCCCAGGAGGGCAACTCTTTCTTATTTCCTAATTGTTGTTGCCATAAGTGTAAACTTATATTCGGGAGACATTTCGCACAAATAAAAACAAAAATAACATCCCAATTGCTGGTGTTTATAGCGAGCAGTGACAGATTCTTAATACAATCATTGATTGATCGTTGAAGTTGTTTGATTTCGCGTCCTGATTCTTTATTAATGGGGTTATGTAGCAAATTAAAAAGGATCTTTAATTGGGAATGGACTAGAATTCGGGGATTCTCATAGCGTTCAACTAGGTTTTTCCACGCCATTTCGAAGCCATCATTTGTAAGTGGACAATTTTTTAAAATGTCATGAGGTTCGCCTTCCGTTTTCTTTAGCAAGTGGAATAGCTTTTCGACAGGGGATAGACGAGTATTGTTAATATAAAGGGCCGTGAACATATCACGGAATGATGGCCAAGAGACATAGTCTCCATAAAAGGTTTGAGTATCACAAGGGGGAAGCGAAATGCTTGGGTTAATATCATTGGTTGGTGGAGAAGGAGTGACAGCAGGGGCGTTTTTAGTCCGTAGAGAGTCTAAGATCTCATTAGCTTTAGATAAAGCTCGAACATGAGAATCGAAAGTTTTGAAAAATCTTTCCTTAAGGGTTTCAACATCTATATCCTTATCAATCGTATTAAAATTAAGTAAAACCTTATCATAGGCGGTGCGAAAATCTGCCCAATGGCGAAGGATTTCATCTTTGTGTATGTCTAATGTGTGAATGGTATGCCTATCAACTGATATGCCGGAGAAAAAAGCCTCAAATTCGACAACTTGATCGGATGATTTTATAAATTCGTCTAATAGCGACATATTTAGGATTTTTTTTTGAAAAATCTATTTGCAAAATGTGTATTACACGAATAAGAACCAAATTAATTTTATTCTTATTAAATAATGTATTTTTTATTTAGGGGTTTATAAAAATCTTCGTACAAATGCCACGGGATTTTAAAATTTCATAAAAAACACAATATTTAAAACGAAAATTGAAATTCGGAAATTTTAAAATTTCATAAAAAACACAATATTTAAAACGAAAATTGAAATTCGGAAAATGTCCGATAAATATTTAAGAATTTTAAAAACTTTTCTAAAAGTTATTAATTCGCTCAAAGGTGGTTTCTCACAAATGTTTTTATGGGTTTCGAATAATATAAGAAGATTGTTTAATTAGTAAGACTTGTAAATTTTTTCAATCACTTAAATTTTCCCAGAGTTTGTTGAAAATTATTATTATTGTTCAAACTCTTAAAAAAAACTGACAAAAAATTAATAAGATTTCAATTGTGGCACTTGTTTCTAATATTCTCTTTGATGAGATACATAAACACTTGATCGATCACTGTAATAACATAAGTTAATTACTCTTAGCTCAATTACAGAAATGTTAAATTTCAATGTAAAATTTCTCCGACAGATACACAAAAAATTATTTTAAGCCAGTGTGGATTTCGTTGCTAATAACAAGGGAAATTTTGTTTTTCAGAAATTTATAACGGATTTTATATAACGGTTTTATTATATTTGCACTAGCACTGTATATTTATGTGTGTGTATATAAATAAAGAAATGCAAATGAATACCTTGTATTTAGCTGCTTGTAGATGTAAACTCGATGAGGGAAAAAATGATGATGATGCGCCTTTTAAGAGCGATGAATTTATTGCAGGAACTTTATCAGGAATATAATAAATTTTCACTAAACACTTTTTTATATTTTATTTTTATTATTTTTGTATATAAAATATTTGTATTGTTATTTATTAGGGGTATTAGGGGTTCAAATGTCGATCCGGTTCGAAGGACCAAAAAATGTTTATTTGGGGAATAAATAAACGAATACAAATATTTTATTAGCACGGGTTTTTACTTTTACCTTTTTACTTTAGTTTTCAAAAAGAACCACAAAAAAATATAAACTATAAAAAATAACACTTGTAAAAAGAAATAAGAGATTATATTGTTGTTGTTGTTTTATACAAAAAACACAGTTTATTATTTAATTTATTCTGTTCCTTGTTGTAGGTTTACTGGTCACTGCACAACTAAAAAACCTGTTTTATTAGTTGAGAATACTAGCATACAATATAATAAAAGAACAAATAAGGCGAATTAATATAGAGCGAATTGATGAGAGAGTACAAGATCAATAATAAAGAATAACAAAACAACCACTAAGCAATAATTCCAGTATAGTGGATGCAATTAAATTAAGGGCAAGTTATTTAATATTAAATACATTTAGTTCTTCACTTAAACAAAATTAATATTTTATTACTAGAAATTTTAGAAATGAAAATTTTAAATTTTTAAGCAATGAATATTTTGCTACGAAAATGTTTAACTATAAGAAATTCAAAAATTAATTAATATGAAAAATTTTATAAATTTAAGATTGCTTGATAAACATTTTTAAAATATTATGTTGAAAGAAATACAAAAAACAATTATATACTGCCAAAGGCAATGTTTCATTATATTTTACAATATAAATAAAAACTATTTAGGCATAGTAATATATGTCCTCCTTAAGATACTAAAATTTAATATCCAAGATATTAAATTTTGATACTTATTAACGAAGAGTTCTTTTTTCACTTTTTGTAAATATTCAAGGGCCTTGTAGATTTTCGAGTTTCTGAAGCCTCTGTATATACTAAGGTTCAATAATAACTGAGATATCGGGCAAAACGCATTTTTGATGTTTTGAAGCTTTTTTTAAGCTACAGATTTTCATTTTTTATGGATCGGTCATAAGTATTTTTATAAAATTTCAGTTTTTTGAATTATTCGTTCATAAACAACCGAGTTATGGACAAAAACATAAAAACAAATCTTTTAATAATATAAATACACACACAAACAGTGATGCCAGATAAAGTTGAAGAAAAATCACTCTGTTTAGTAAAACAAATTCCCTTTTCTTCCCTTTCTTCTGAAAAAGGTTTCTCTCCTTCTTAGAATCACAATGTTTTAATAAAAACTACAATTTTTTACTAAAAATTCATTAAAATTTACATAAATGTAGTTTTTGTTTGTAACTAGGGTTTGGGGTCCGAGAATTTCCGGGCGGGAAATCCCGGGAATTCCCGGAAATTTTTCTTCGGGAATTCCCGGGAATTTTTTCAAATTTTCCCGGGAAAAACGGGAAATTTAATATTCATGTAGTTTTATAGTCTTATAGGAAAAAATGTTACTGTTTGTATCGCCGAAGTGAAAATTCTAATACGAAATATAAATAAAATTAGATACAAGTGATATTTAAGATTATTGAAAAACATTTCATCGGTGCGCTGATGAAAAGTTCTATTTGACTATTTTGTCCATTCAGATTCCGAATACACGAGTTTTTAACTTTATATAACACCATTCACAAAAGTATACTTCTACTGAATAAATTTATAAAGAAATCATTGAATTTTTGTTAATTCAAATCTTCAAACTATTTGGAAATTCATGTGTGAATGTTATTTTATTTTTTATCGTATATCAACGTTCTTAATTTTTACACCCTAGGTGGTTGGGGTATTATGTGTTTGTGCAGAAATTGTAACGCAGAGAAAAAATCTTCGGACCTCACCTTAAAATATACCGTTCAACTCAGAATCACTTTCTGAGTCGATTAAACGATGTCCGTTCGTCCGTCTGGCTGGATGTCCATGTAAAGCATGTGCGCAAAGTAAAGGGCGCAATTTTGAAGATAATTTTATGAAATTTGGTACATACGATTTTTTTGGCACAAGAACGAATCCTATTGCCTATAATAGCCTATATTTATTTTATTGTTTCACCTAGCCCCAATACAAATGTCCCTCCGGGATAGAGTTTTAACACTAATATATGCCTTAAAAATAGGAATATTTTAATGAAATTTAGCACAAATAAGTTTTATATAAGCACAAATCCGTTTCATGAAGATCGGTCCATAACTGACCATAGCTCCCATATAAACCCCTCTCCCGAAAATCACTTTAAATGCATAAATCCCATACAAATGTTAATATTATGTTAATATTTAACACAAATAAATTGTATAAAATTAAAAACTAAATTATGTGGATCGAAATGGTGTAGAGTATTATATGGTCGGACTTGACCGACTATATCTTTTTCTTTCGTTTTAATTGAAACTTTCTTCTCAGTACCAAAAACTAAATATTTATTTTCATTCAAAGCTTTTATTTGTATTTCAAGGAAATTTCAAAGAATTTAAGACTATGAATTAAATTGTTATGAAAGCTTTAAAGAAATGACTGAAGCACTTATTTTTTTTTTTTTATGAAATGTTTAAGAATATTTAAATTTTTAATTGGTTTTACACTATAATACTTTGTATTAATACCAAAAATATTTTCAAATGTATTACGCTGTAAATACTTCAATACTTTGTACCTTGAAGTCTTTAAATTTTTGAAATGAATTGCATCTCTTAAAGCAAATTTCGGCACATTTTTTTATTTGTAGTCAATTCTGTTCAATTCTTCGTTTTTAATTTTTTTAAAAATATTTTAATAAAAAAAATTAAAAATATGACATTTAATAATACTTTCCTCAATAAATTTTTTAATATGTATTATAGAAAATAAAAATCTGGTATTAATACAAAGTATTATAGTGTAAAACCACCTTAACTAATCATAAATTTAATTTATAATGTTGTTGTTTTGTAGTATTGAATAGAAAAATTTGTATTCTTTATAAAAAATTATTGCTTTTTCTTAAAATTTAAATTTCCCGGGATTCCCGGGAATTCCCGGGAAATCGAATTTTTGATTCCCGTTTCCCGGGAAACAAAATATCACGGGAAACCCCAAACCCTATTTGTAACTCAATTAAAAATACATAAACAAATATTTTAAACAGAGAACGGCAACTCTGAAAATATTCATTCGGCAAATTAAGATTTCCATTTTTAAATGGATATATATATGATAATATTACATTCTTTCCTTATTTATTTAAAATTTTTGTCGTTTTTTTAAATAAATTTTCACAAAATTCCCAATAATCTTTTAAGTAATAACATGACTTTACATTTCTTAAAAACTTAAATTTAGATAGCAAATTATTAAAAATATAATATCTATTAATGTTTTGGAGTAAAGTTTATCAGAAATCTTTTTAATTATAATTTTTACTAAAATTTGTATTGATGTTAAAATCTTAAAAAAATGTTTAATAAAATTAAAAATATTTATAACCAATATATTAGCCATTATTTAAGGATGTAATAGTACAATTTGTTTTGATTTTAGAATTTTTTTCGTGCCTCCTGTAGTTAGGAAAAGTGATGTTATGTTGCATTTCGTTTTCGCTGACGATATGTTGTCGATAATAATAAACTATAAACTTTTTTTCCTTTTTTTAATATTTATTGCAATTATTAAATTTATTTTCCAAATCTTTATTAAAGAAGAAAAAAACTACCTCTTACATTGCCTACATGTATTAACAGCAATTTTTATACTAAATTTAAAACAAAGATATCTTCTAGTAAATATCAATACAATAATTAAACAATAAAGAATATTAATAAAACTACAACTAAATAAATTATACATTTATAAATTTGTAATTGCATATTTTTAAAAATTAGAAAAACAAAACCATTATAAAAGTTTACAATATTTTTACATTTTTGTTATAAGCCATTTGTTAACTATAACAATTATTTATAAAAGAAACCAGTGTAAATGTTTAGACAGATAAGCAATATTCCTGATTTATTTAATTGACTTTTAATTCTCGAAAATTACATAAATAATTATAAAAATGTACTTTACAGTTTTGGTTTTAAAAACTTATTTAACTTGAGTTATTAATAATTACAATTAAAAAAATATTTATGTATTTTTTTATTTGATTTATTTCAAATATCAATTGATCACATTTCGTTAAAATCGATCACAATTCTTATGTTAAACCCTCCCTAAAATATAATCGTCCCTTGGTTGCTTGTTAAAATTATTATTGTATAAAAAAAAATAGAATCCTTAAGTATAAATATATTTTTTTAAAACTAATTATTAAATAACAAATTCTTAAATGAATAGTTTATAAAATTTTTAACAAACTTTGTTAATCATGTTAACTAGTTGTTTGTATAAAATACAATCACGACTGCGGGGTTTACAAATTTCACGATGATCCAAACGAATGCCACAGACATCCCCAATGCCAGGATCTGGAAAAAAAGGGACAAATTTTATATTATAATAGTAATACAAATATTTAAAAACTGTAAATATTTCAAATGCTATTTATTTATTTATTTATTTATTTATTTATTTATTTATTTATTTATTTATTTATTTATTTATTTATTTATTTATTTATTTATTTATTTATTTATTTATTTATTTATTTATTTATTTATTTATTTATTTATTTATTTATTTATTTATTTATTTATTTATTTATTTATTTATTTATTTATTTATTTATTTATTTATTTATTTATTTATTTATTTATTTATTTATTTATTTATATCAGATTAACGTTGAAAATTAACTTGTTGTAGTGAAACAGTCTAGAGTCTCTGGTGGAAATCGAACCCACTACCCCGAGACTGATAGACTAGCTCACTACCAACTGGCCTATCAAAACACCCTAAAATATCTTATAACAGAAATTTATAAGTTTTCAATATTTTTACCTGCTGAATCAACACCCACAATACGCATATACAACACTGACATTAAGGTCAAGGCGGTTTCTACGAAACTAAATACTTCTATCTTTAAATGACCCAAATGATAAAGACCAGCAAAGCGACGATGTAAATCCAAAAGATATTTATTATCTTAAAAATAAAAAGATCATAAAGAAATAAATATATATTTCGTCTATAACAATAATAAAACTTACTCTTCTCTATATCAATTAGTTCCACAGATCTTAGCAATAGCGGTGCTTTTATTGAAGCCAAATGTGAACCACGATGAGGCACAGAATAGAAAAACACTCCCCTAGCCGAACGCCAAAATGGTGCCGCTGCTGGTCGACCACTCTCCCAAGCATCCACTATTATTTGTTTTATAAACAAACCACCCTTTGAATGACCCACCCATATAATGGGATGGCCATAACCCACACGATGCTTTATCAAGAGTTCAGTCATTTCTCTGGCACGTTGTATTAAATTTGAACGTGTCTCCTTCTTCTTCCACAGTGGTCGCCATAAATGTTGATCGGTGGTATAATTTAAAGCCATTACCCGGACACCGGGACAATCGATAGGCAGCCAATCACCCGGCCAACATTTGGAATAATTTGGATCATTTGGTGATGGTTTTGAAGTTTTTAATTTTTTATTTTTTTCTTTATTATCATTGGAGTTGTTGGTGTCTTCACATGTTTCGCTGGCGGTGTGTTTGTTATTAGTGAGTTTGGAATCGTATTCAGATTGTAGTAGGCGACCGTTGTCGTGCATACGCAAACGGAAAGTGGGAAAACTGTATTCGATGCCATCGCATATTTGCAAATCTTTGGGTTCGCCACATATAAATGAATAGCTTAAGGGATCAAATATTAAAAGGAATTAGTTTAGATGACGACGAGAGCATACAATAACTTACCTGTTTTCGTCGGCTTCATCGATGGAATCTCTTTCATGCGAATGCCTTTGATGAACATCAGCATGAGCAAATCGTGCCCGTTTTTTATGATGCGGAGGATGTACAGCACTTGTACGTGAATGTCTTGGCCGTTTAGGTGGCCGTACAGGCGGTTTGGGAGGTCGTTGGAATTCCACAGGTCTTCGTTCATTCTCCCACAAACCTTGTTTCCAAGTATTTACCAACGAACCATGCAGACCATGTATAAAAACAATATCTGCTCTTATGGGTTCACCGGCTGGAGGTTCAGCTAAAATATTAAGTGTACAACATTTTGGGGCCACACACTCTTCAAGCGAAACTTTTTTGCCGCTATTTTTGAAATTAGGCAAAGAATAGCGGGGTTCTCGGGAAAAGGGAGAAAACGTGGGTGTTGTTGCACTGGGGGTAGATGGGGGCGTTAAAGCTTCTGGACTATTTGGTAAGGTGGGGGTGTCTGGTAAACTTTCTATGCCATCACGAGATTTGCGTATTTTTAGTAATTTTAATATAGGTTCAATACGATGGGATACTGGTTTTTATACAAAAAGCAAACACCATTATAGTTATTTGAAGTTTTAGTAGAATAAATTTGAAAAAAGTAATATAATGAATCATACCTTGTACAGAGGATAAATTTAAAGATATTGTATTAGCAGCAAAAGCAAATAGATTAGTTAAGGAATGACGGCTAGAAGCAATACTACGTAAAACTTTTAAAAAGCGCACATCCCTTATACCCTTAATACCTTGGACCACACCATTAGCCAAAGGAAATATTAAGCGTAAAATAACACCAAATGCCACACGCATACTTTTGTTTTGTTCCCTAAAAATATTCATATTGCCTATAAAAATCCATTTTCCATTTGAAATAAAATATAAAACTTTATATTTACTCACACTTGCATTAATTTATCCTTTTCAGCTGCATTTACCAAATCCGTTACCGTTTGTTCTTCTTCCTTACTATCGATTTCAATATCGTTCAGGTACAATTTCGATAAACCACAATCTTCTTCTAAATATTCTTTTGTCGTTTTATCTTCATTTTCATTTGTCCGTTCTTTTTCAGATTCTTCACTTTCGTTTGTACTATCGTAAAATATTTCGTCTCTCTCTTCGTTATCACTTTCACTTTCAAATGCATTTTTAATATTAACATCATCATCATTATCGTCATCTGTGTCCACCTCACTGCAACAACTCATTAGTGATGAATCGCCAGCAATGCTTTCAGCTTTTTGCAACTGGGGTCGAATATTTGCCATCGTTTCATTACTATTTTGTTGATTTTTGTTAGCAGGTACTACTGCTTCAGCAGCTGCCATTGTTTTTGTTGTACCACAGGAACTATTACGATCTTCATCACTAATACTCATATTTATAGTATTTGTCGTAGGGTTCGAATTAATATCAGTGATGTTATCACAATTATATTTTACAAGCACCCGAAAACGTTTTATTTTTATTTTTCAATCAAAATAAATATCTTTAATGTTCAAAATATTTTTTCATTTGCTGAAAAAAATATGTGAGGGAATTTTATTTTTAAAATAAATATCCATCAATGATGAAAAAATAAATATCTTTTACGATAAATATCTTTAACGATAAATATCAGTTCGAAAAAAATTTCAAATGATTGTTTTTTTTATTCATACTTTTGTTTTGTTTTCAAAATATTTTTTTATTCAAATGAAATTGTTGTTGTTTAGAATTTTTTCCATCCGATGAAAAAAGTTCAAAATAATTTTCAACTTTTGAAATAAATATCACAAAAGATATTTATATTTTTATTTCCATCATGATGAAAAAAATTAAAATATTGATGAAAATAAAAAAAATCATGATGGATTTTTATTATTTTTTGAACATTAAAGATTGTTTTTCGATTGAAATAAATATAAAAAGATTGTTTTTTTAGTATTAAAATCCGGTCTCTGATATTTTATTATTGTATCATTTGTCATCATTTTAGTTTCCATTTGTAATAAAAATAGTTTAATTTGTTTTTTTAGTTTAGCGCATGATTGGTTAGTTTTTAATTTGTTTGTTGTTTGTTCTGAAAAAAAAAGAAACAGTAAAAGTTTTGGTTGATTTATTTTGAATTTTGATAAATATTTCGTCACCGAAAATTCAAAACAACGTAGAATTAAAAATCAAAATTTTTAAATTTTAGAATTTGATGAAATATAGTTTATTTATTTCGAATGATTTTCTTAAGTTAAACAAGAATCTGCTTTCACTTTTTTTTCTATCACATACTGATTTTTTTTATGGGCATGACTAATATCATCACCTTATTCAGCGGTCGCACTATAAAACTCGAGAAAGGTTTGCACAATTTTGACTATAACTCAAGAACTACTGAAATAATAACTGAACAACAAATTATATAAATTCAGCTCAAAACAATTTCAGTCGCTATGTATTGGAGTTTAATTTATTTTAATAGGACAAACCATTCTCAAGTTATACAAGTGTGACTGCCTAAAGGTGGGGTTATAGTATTCATGCCCATAAAAAAAATCAGTATGTGATAGAAAAAAAGTGAAAGCAGATTCTTGTTTAACTCGTCAAAATCCACCTAGTCCACCTATTTTTGTTTCAATAAAAATTTTTTTTTATTGAAATACCACTATATTTCTACTCAATTGTATGTAACATGGGTATTTTTACTTAACAGTGAATAAAATCAAGATTTGAGCATCAATTTTGAAGATAAATTCCTTATTTTATTTGCAGCATTACCAGCTTTAAAATAAAGATGATAAACTGAAACATTTTTGATGTTTTTACATTTAAAAAGAAATTTTAGTAAAAAAAGAAATCTTGAATTTAGCATGAAAAACACTTATTTCGAAATATCTCCTAAACTATTCAACGGATAAAAATTTGATAGCAGATCGACTTAAAGCCAATTTTATTCCACATATTTTGGTGTATCATTTATATAAATCATGCATACCGTTCTCTAGTTTTAGTGAAATGTATTCAAGTAATCGGCTTATTTAGGACGCAATATTAGACAAGCCCATAAAAAAATCTCGACCTGATGGGAAAAAAGCGGATTCGAGTTTAGCATGCGGAATTTCATCTAGTCCACATATTTTTTTTTTGTCGACCAGTGTTATTAATAGTTAATAAAATGTTGGAGTAAACGATGTAACAAGTCTTTTTAATTATAATTTTTACCAAAATTTTTATTGATGTTACGTTTTTTTAGTTTCAGAAAAATGAAATCTTAAAAAATATTTAATGAAAATAAAAATATCAATATATTAGAGATATTTAAATATGTAATAACCCAAAAATCTTGTTTGAAGGACAATTTGTTTTGAATTTAGAAAGTTTTTTTGTGCCTCCTGAAAGTTATGAAAATTGATATTACGTTGTTTTACATTTTCGGTAACGATTTATTTTGTTTTTACAGTAAAACAATTTGATTGAATTCTTGAATGTTCTATATTAAGATATACATGTGCTATTTCACAATTAAACATATGACATCCAATATTTTCAAGAAATTTCAAAAAACGCTATTTTTTGCAAAAATATTTATTATATTAATTTTTAGTTACAAAATAGCAAAAACTAGAAAACATCGCTAAAACGAGAAAAAAAATCAACAAAACGCAAAAATGGTATTTGGTAAAAAAAAAAAAACAACAACAATTTTTCTTCATTGCAAGTAGATTCGGCGTTGCACTTTGGGATACAAGTGGTCGAAAATTGCGCTTAATTCAGGGAAAATTTTAATGATCACGTATTATTTTTCTTATTTATTAATAAGTAAAAATGTATTTTTAGAATTACTTATGAGATTATTTTAAACAGAATGGTAATGTGCGTCTGTCCGTCTACACATTGTGGGTAAGTGGGCCGAAAATGGGACTTACTTCGGGAAAAGGTGATATCTGTATTTTAATGATAACGTTTATTATTTTTTTTATTTTTTTAGTAAAAAAAATTCAATTTTAGAATTCTAATTTTTTTTTTTAATTTTTTTGTTTGGCAGAATGGTAAGGTCCGTACGTCTATACATTTGGGTTAAATGGACCGAAAATGGCTTAAGGAAAAGTGATATCAATACTTTAATATTTACATTTGGTTTTAAAATTAAACGAAAGTTTAAGTTGCATTCCATGAAAGTTGAAAATTAGTGTATTTTAGGATAATTTTTAAAAACTATAACATACACATCTGCTCAAAATAATAGATACACCTTATAGGATGATATTTAAGTAGAGATAACTTTGGAAAACTCTTAAGAAATACTCCCAGTATTTTTATTTTTGTAATAAATTTGATCTGGCAATGTCACTTCAATGAAAAATATGGCAAGTATATGCATTCAAATTGATTAACAAAATTTGTTGCTCATAATAATAGTTACAGTTAATTAATTTGCAATTTTTTATATTAATTCGAATTCTTTTGCACTTTTTGATTGTTTTTACGTATACACAATTTTAAGACACGGCAAAAACTTGTTAAAAAATCATTCATTTTAGTCCGAATGTGAAGCGAAAAAAAAAATCGAAAAACAAATTATTTTGCTGCGAAAAGTAAACTAATTTGTTTGGAAATGATTACCAAAAAAGTGCCGGCCGCCCTAAAGAAAAAAATTTTACGTTCAATTCACAAAGATAACTGTTTAACAGGGAGTTGATGACATTAAGGTTTGCACGCAGAGAAAAAATATGGTTCAGGTGACCATAAACTAAGAGCAACATACTATGATTGTAATGTATGATTACAGTTAAAAATTAATATATTTGTACGTAATTATTATAATAATTCCATTTTATATTTTTTTCATCATTTAATGATTCGTTTTAATAATATTTATAATTTTTTTATAATATTGCTTCCGATTTCACAATGTTTTTACTTACTTTTTTACATTTAAAAGTCCTTTGATCTCACGCATCCCTATGATTTGTTGTCGTGAATTGATGTCGATTCAAACTACTTTGTGTTTTTTTACTACTTTTAATTTTTTATTTTCACTTTTCTTTTCACAAATATTTTGTTTATTTCATTTATTGCTCACAGCTAAATTGTTGGCCTACTAACAAACTACTGAACTGATACACAAAATTGTTTATTCAATAGTTATGCAGAAAAAAATTATGATTAAAAGTAAAAATTCAATACTTGTGTGAAATCAAATTATAGTATAAAACAAATAATCTATATTTGAGAAAAACATAAAACTTTTTAAAAACAAACATTCAACAGTTGTACAAAACAAAATATGGCTTTAAACCAATTAAAAATATTGGTTTAATGGTTTTTGAATTATTTGGTTTTAGAATTAAGATTTTTTAAAAATATGGTCTCATATTTAAATACATATTATAATTTTAATGACTGTGAGTAATCATTAAATTATAAAACAGAAACATAAACGTTGCTATCATGACCACGGTATTATTCAAACCAACTTAAACAATGAAAACATTGAATAGTTGTAGTGATCATGCTGCAATCTCTGCGTGTGGAAATGCTTTTAATGGAATAGTGTTGGTCCTATTTATCGTATAAAAAAAATACAACGAACGTAGAAAGGTGCAATGATATATAGAAAATTATTATATTTCCATATGTCGCACAGTGGGGTCAAACGCAATTTTTTTGGTAATAAATCTGTATCTCCTAAACTACTGGTTGGATTAAATTGAAATGTATGGAAGAGTTGCAGAGGAGGACCTAAGCTTTGAGAAAAACTATCTTGCAGTCACCCTGTGATAACACAAGAAAATCTACAGGGTGTCAAAATTGACTACCTCGAGTATGTAAAAGTTTAAAATTTTAAAGATTTTTATATTTCTGTAAAGTGCTTGGCAAGATAAAGAAAAAATATGCTTACTCACCTAAGTTATCTCTTACAGTTAAAAAGATATTTTGACTTGAATTTTGAATTTTTGATTTTTTGCCTCGACTTTCTTTCGTTTTTCGGGAATAAGTCCTGGGATATATGAGGTAAAAATTTTTTAAAAATATTTTGTAATTTGCTATATATTTTAGAATAACATGCTAAAAGAATTATTTTTATTATTATCTCAATGCGTCTAGACGTGAAAAATATTCAAAGTCAGCACTCTGAAATTGGTATGAAAAACGGCTACTTTTTACAAAAATATAGTACAATTCTTTCACTTTTTTCTCAAAGTTCCGTTAAAGAAAAAATTTTGTTCTTTATATATTTCAAAAGACAAGGCTTCATAAATGGTTAATGTAGAAATTTTGAACTGATTTAGGCTTGCACCCTACATCAGGCAGTGGTTAAATTTTTGTCGATTAATAAAAAAATGTCACGCAAGTTTTTTTAAATTTTTTGACGATATTTCATCAAAAAATAGATTTAGAATAATTTGACACTAAACTGCTTCCCGCCCGGCCATAAACGAATGCAGGAGAGCAGATTTCATGAAAAAAGTAAATTTTTTAAACGACTTTTTGTAATTGCATAAAAAAGCATATTATCATAATATTTTCGCCATTATTTCTTAAGTAGTGTATAAAATATATATTGATCTTTCACTCCTGAAAAAATTATTAGAAAAGCTTTACAAATCAATTTTTGCCAATTTTTCAAAATTAAAAAATATAAAAAAGATATAAAAACCAAAAAAATAATGTTTTGTAAAATAAAACTCCGCCTATTTTCCAAAAACTAATAAAATATTACAAGAATATAAAAATAGACTTATTTACCAATTCATTGATGTATAATATGTATATATAGATCATTTTAAAAGTATTATATCATGGTCTTAAATCTGACAACTTAGGTTAACTTTCACAAAATTCATTGTTATACAATATTTCCATATGTGCGTTACGTAACACACAATTGTATTGGCACGTTTTGGTTGCTGAACGAGATAATATTCGTAATAATCGCTTATATTTATTAAATATTGTTTATTTTTGAAAAATTGCCAAAAATTTATTTGTAAAGTTTTTTTAATGATTTTTACAGGAGTGAAAGATCAATATATATTTTATACACTACATAAGAAATAATGGCGAAAATATTATGTTAATATGCTTTTTTATGCTATTAAAAAAAGTCGTTTAAAAAATTGACTTTTTTCATGAAATCTGCTCTCCTGCATTCGTTTTTGGCCGGGCGGGGAGAAGTTTAGTGTCAAATCATTCTAAATCTATTTTTTGATGAAATATCGTCAAAAAAATTAAAAAAGCTAGCGTGACATTTTTTTTATTAATCGATAAAAAAATCTAACTTTTTCCAAAATTTACCATTTTCGATCAATGCCTGATGTAGGGTGCAAGCCTAAATCAGTTCAATATTTCTACATTAGCCATTTGTGAAGCCTTGTCTTTTGAAATATGTAAAGAAATTTTTTTTTTCTTTAACGGAACTTTGAGAAAAAATGAAAGAATTGTACTATATTTTTGTAAAAAATAGCCGTTTTTCATACCAATTTCAGAGTGGTGACTTTGAATATTTTTCACGTCTAGACGTATTGAGATAATCCAAAAATTCTTTCAGCATGTTATTTTAAAATATATAGCAAATTACAAAATATTTTTAAAAAATTTTTACCTCATATATCCCAGAACTTATTCCCGAAAAACGAAAGAAAGTCGAGGCAAAAAATCAAAAATTCAAAATTCAAGTCTAAATATCTTTTTAACTGTAAGAGATAACTTAGGTGAGTAAGCATATTTTTTCTTTATCTTGCCAAGCACTTTACAGAAATATAAAAATCTTTAAAATCGGACTTCATTTTTATAAGTTACGATTTTTTTAAACTTTTACATACTCGAGGTAGTCAATTTTGACACCCTGTAGATTTTCTTGTGTTATCACAGGGTGACTGCAAGATAGTTTTTCTCAAAGCTTAGGTCCTCCCCTGCAACTCTTCCATACATTTCAATTTAATCCAACCAGTAGTTTAGGAGATACAGATTTATTACCAAAAAATTTGCGTTTGACCCCACTGTGTGTCGTAGAGAATATTCCATTCACTTTGGACATTCAAGCGAGATAATGGCCCCAAATACAATTCAAGTTCAGTTGATAATATGTTCTCACAGAATAATGTCCATGTTTTAAGCTGCCAAAGTCAATCTCTGGATCTAAATTAGATGCATAACTTCTTGAATGGTTCGTAAAAAAGACTGACAAAAGAAGTTTTCAAAAATAAAGATGAATTAAAAGATAAACATTAAATAAATATGGTACAAGACTCCATTGGATACTTGTCAGAAGTTGTTGTCTAGTATGCCCAGAAGAATGCAGAAACTAGGACAAAATAAGGATGATATTAGTCCTTGTTTAACATTACTTAATATTTTTTAATAAAAACTTAACTATTTTTTAATTTATAATTTTATCTTTAAATGTATCTATTATTATGAAAATCAAAATTTCTTACATAATATAATTATGAATTAATAAATTTATGACTGATTTAACTTTTTTTTTACTTTTTTAATATACACAAATAAGTATGGACTTATATTTATTTTTTTAATGAACGAAAATTTGCTTTCCTTACATAAAACGAACATAGGTGTATCTCATATTTTGAGCAGATGTGTAAATATTTGCATAATGATGATTTTAATTTCTATTGACACCTAATTTTGTCTATTTTTATTCGGTACCCAACTTTATTACGAAAATTTTTATTTCAAAATTCAATTAATTGCCCCTTTTGACACATTTTACCAAACGTGCACCGTCTAATAGTATAAAATTTTAACTAAAAGGTGTCATTTAAAAGAAAAAATGCACTAGAGTTAAAAAGAAAGTACGAAATTTCAAAAATAATAATTTAATTTTCAATAAAAATTAAATTATTATACTAATATTCGAAGAAAAAGAAGTCGATATTAAAAAAAAAATACAATAAAATCATCCAAAAATAAAATAGAACAAAAATTTTTACTTTCAGTTTAATTATATAAGAAACTTATTTAATACATAAAGGGCCAATGTTATCCGACTAAAATCTTAACTTTTTAATCAACAATTAACAGTTCTGAGTCTAACAAAATTTTGAAATATTATCTCGTTTTCAATTCCTATCGTTTGCTTTGCCAGTTGTATTTTTAATAAACCGGTGTTTTTGGAAAATAATGTAAGATTATAATCATAATTCAAAGTCTTCTTCATTAATTTGAAATAAAAGATTTGTTATTGAAACTTAACAAAGTGCTTGTAGCATTTAAATAAATTTTCGTAATTTTCAATTACAATTGAGTCCAAAAAGCAAGCAGTTGTCCACTATAATTAAAATTACTGGTACATATGTCAATTTTCAGATTCTCTTTTAATTAAATTAAAGAAGTATTTTTTTGTTTTTTTGCTATTATATTAGCAAGAGTTTTAAAATATATTTTGATTATCAAATTTTTGTTATGATTTATTTACAAATTAAGTTTCAAAGCAATTTAATTTTTAAAAATAAAATAACATAAACATACTTTTTATTTTGAGTGTAATATTTAATTGTTCAAAAATGTTTATTTACATTTGTTTTTATAGCACTTTTCACTTTTTTCCTTAATTTTCACAAATAAAATATTTTGATGAATGTTTATTTTATAAAATAATTAAATTCCATTTAATTTCATTTCATTAAACTTTTTTTATAGAAAATTTCAATAAATAATAAAAACAACCACTAACAACCACCCACTTGAGTGACGGCTTGTTAATGAACTTGTACTGTATAACTGCAGCAACTGTATTGTTGTAAAAAAGTCTGAATAAAAAAAAAAGGAAAATAAATTTTAAATAAAAAAAAAAAAAAAAAAACAAAAACAATAATAAAAAAATTTAAAAACAATAGGGAAAAAATAAATGCATTCGCGTGTATTTTTATACACAAATTTAGAAAACAACAACAAAAACAGATACATAAATAAGATGGTTAGTAGTAGCAATTAGGTTCAAGAGGTATGGAAGAAAGAAAGAATACTTAGAATATTTTGCATAAACAATTTGTTACAATAATCCATTTAAGTCTTTAGATATTTTTGTTTTTTGTTTTCCTACTTGTAGGTTTAATTTATTTTTTTATTTTTTAATGAATGAAAAAAAAAAAAAAAAAAGTAAAACAAAAAAAGAAAACAAGAATTTTACGCCATAACCGATAATAACAGAAAACAGCAGCTATACTTTTACTTACATACAGTGCACACTGGGATAGAAAAGGGGGTTTGGTGGCATTAACTAAAACGTATTGTTTTATTATACATAGATATGGGTAACGTTGGAAAGAACAAGATTTTAGCATCTTAAAAATATATATGTCACATTTGAGAAATACCCAGCAAAAAAAGAACTGGGTATTGAGGGTACATGACATAATAAAGGTAAATTAAAAGTAAACCATTTTATTTCCGCAATGCATTGTCTTGAACACTTAAATTGTAATTTTTAATCTCAGTTTTAATGTATTTATCAAGAAGTACATACATGTTATTTAAATATTTACTTAAATACAAGGTTTTATAAACTAATTTCTTCTATTCTACATTTGGAAATTCATCATCAACACTTGCTGTTTTAATTTTAAGTTTTTACGACTAATAATGAAAATTGTTATTAATATTACACATAATTATTTACCTATTTTATTATTTTTTATTTTTTTAACTTATTTCGCCGATTTTTAAGGCAGAAGGAATAAAAAAGTGGTTTATGTGTCAAAATATTAACATGTCAACTTTTATAATTTTTGGTTAATCGGCAACACCTAAATTTCGAGTGACTGTTTAATTCGATAGCAATATAAAAATACTCTCTGTAATGATTCAAAATTTCATGCTACACCCTACATTTAGTACCAATATTTGTGTAATAAGTAAAAAATTGAAACCCCAAATTCAGATTTTGGTCCATCTACTCTAATGTATTAAGCAAATGTGACAAAACGTATCGATTTATAAAAACTACAAATCCTGCTCTACAAAATAGTAAAAACCGTTTCCAGCAGGCTAAGCCTATATTAAAACTAGGGCTTTTTGAAAAAAAGTTCATGTAAAAATTTGTACTTTTATTGCTTATAACATCACAACAAGTCATAGTAGGCTAAAAAATTATATGTCAAAAATTTCTGCATTTTATTCTGAATAAAAAAGCTTTTATAGTATTTTATCGGAAAATGTTGAATTAAAGAGTTATAGCGCAATAAAGATATTAGTTACTTTTAAGCCTTGTTTTAGGACAAAGGTCGAAGTCGACTGGCCGGTTTACGACCGATCGACCCAATTTTTGCGCACATATTATTTCTTTAGCCCCACCTACCAGAAACTGCCGGTGGAGCAAGTCAAATCAAAAATTTTGTATTCATGGGTAATCTAATACACAGTAATTTATTAATTTAATTTTTTTTTTTTTTTTTTCAACATTTAAAACAATTAAAATGCTATTGCGATATAATTAGAACACCAACAAACGTAAATTTAGTTGTATTAATCAATTTAACTTTTTTAAACTATTTTTGAAGAAATTGGAAAAGAATTTTGAATTTTCGCTACTCTTAACTAAAAGGTTCCTTTTAGAAATTTTTTAAAATAAATTAATAAATTTAAAATTGCCCACCACTGTATTTCTACAGAATTGTATGTAACATGGGTATTTTTACTTAACTGTGAATAAAATCAAGATTTATGCATCAATTTTGAAGATACATGCATTATTTTATTTGCAGCATTACCAGCTTTAAGATAAAGATGATAAACTAAAACATTTTTGATGTTTTCATTTATTAAAAGAAATTTTAGTAACAAAAAAATCTAAAATTTTACATGAAAAAGTTTTTTTTTTCGAACACTTATTTCAAAATAACTCCGAAAGTATTGAGCTCATAAAAAAATGAAGTTGGGATGATTTGAAGATATTTTTAGTTCTTGAGTTATGAGGAAATATACTAGAGCATAAAAAAAATCCAAAACTGAAAAAAATAAAAACAGATTCGTGTTTAGCACATCAAAGTACATCAAGTCCAACTATTCGTCTATGGGGGAGGATTTTTTTGTCGACCAGTGTAATTTGCATTTTATATGTTTTTCGCAAAATATAAAAGGCACCCTCGTAATTCTGTATTTTCTGTATAAATTTGTTAATATTATTTATTTCATATAAAAGTAGGGATAAATTTTATATTAATTATAAAACAAACAAAAATAAAATAACATTGATTAGAAACACATATCTACACAGAAAAAAGTAAAAATGGAATTCAATTACGAAATTGCTTATATTAATTAATTTTTAATTGATTTTGCTCCAATCATCAAAATGATAGTATTAATAACTAGAATAATTGATTTTATTATTACTGCTTTTTTTAAATATATATAAGGAACTTAAAATTGTTGGAAATTTACTTAAATTTATTTTATTTCCGTATTTTTATAGACAAATCTTTAATTTTTCTTTACATTTTATTAACAGCTGTCAATTTATTTAAAAACAAAATTGCAAACCAATTAGAACATTAATTATATTTATAAATATTATAATTAAATTCCAATATAAAGTTAGTTAATAATTTTATTAAAAAATAGTTTAAAATATTTTTTTCTGTGTAATTTTTAGTTTCCATAAACTTGTAACTATTTTAAATTTATACATAAATATTTTTTTTTTTTTTCAAAATCCTAACTTAGCCCACGGTTTACATTTGGCCACACTACAACCGTTGCAATTTTTATTAAAACTAAAACAAAACGAAAACAAAACAGATTTAACATGAAAAATTTAAATAAAAACGCAATACGCCTAGAATTCCATAATAATAAATTGTAACAAAGAAATAATTACATAAAGAAAATACTTAAATGAATAAATAAACAAATAATGCCATTATACAATTTTGCAGTTATTTATAGTAATACTACTTATTACATTTGTGTCTTAAAGTAAAACCAAAATAAAAATTTATTTATATAAAAAATACAAATGAAAAGGTTTAAAATATACGACAAGTGTGATAACAATAAAAAGTCTACACTAAGATGTTTATCAATTGAATTTATTAAAAGTTTATTGCGATTGTATCATTCTTAAATGACAAAGAGTTCTTTATCAGTATATTTTAAATACAAAGGTGTCACATATTTATATTGTTCAACTAATGTAAAAAGAAAATATTAAACCCCACCCCACATTATGTTTAAAAGTAGAGCAACTAAAAAATAATTATAAAATAAGATATTTTTTTTAGTTTTATTGTAAAATAAGTTATAGCTGTAAACGGGTGATTTCGGGAGGACATTATGGATTCTTACGATTTTTATGCTTATAAAAGATGCTCGATATTAACGGGGCTTGAATTGTAAAATAGTAAAATGTATTTACATCTCTAGTGTTTTCGAGGTCCTGAATACTGTAGTGTACCTAGACCCTATTTGTTAACAACTAAGACAAGAATTTTACACATGTATGTAACTCTCTATACAACAGGTGGCACGAAAATGAGCTGTGAAGTATGCTTTGGTATTCATATTTTCGATAAATGCAATGTGTTTCAGATACTATTAATTAGGGAGTCAAGAAAAGTACTTTATTATATTACACTGGTCGTGAAAAATAATTTGTTCTTCCTTCTTCAACAAAATATTTGCACTAGATAGAATTTGACCTGCTAAATACGAATCTGCTTTAAATTTTTCATCAAGTGGTAATATTATGAATAAAACAAGCCATATACGAGGAGTGCCTTTTATATTTTGCGAAAAACTTATAAAACGATAATATTTCTTTTTGAAAAGGATATTATTGTTTCCTAGAGTAGTATTTATGACAGTCAATACCTTTTCTTATGCGTTTAAATCAAGTCTTAAGGCAGTTTTTCCAACTTGATTTATGCACTTCAAAAACATGTATTTTTGTTGCAATAACCGAATAAGTAGTCACTTAACTACTTCTATGTAAAGTAGGCGGTATGTTGTTCATTGAAAAGAAAAATATTTGAAATTATGTGTAATGTACATAATATTCATAAAATAGCTAAAAGATCATTATTCCGGTCCCCATGTGTGGCTGAAAATCATTTAATATTATAAATGTTCCATGGAAATTTTAAAGTATGTGCATACATATGTTTTCACAAATAGAAAATATTCCCACCAAAAAAATTTGGTTTTCAGGTAATGTGTTAAGAATCTAATATAACGGCTTTACTCTACTTACACATTAGCTGAATTTGTAAAGTAACTACATCCCATAACCAAATTTATGCTGAGTATGTAAATGATTCTTAATTTTATGTCATTTCAAACAAATATGAAAACATTTTTTATTTTTAAGAAACTAGTTTTAAATATTATGAACTAAAATTAATAAAACGAAATAATTTTATTTATATACAAAATTTATTGTGTGTAATAATGTCTATTTTGATCCTAAAAGATTAAGAGGCTTCAGAAAGTTTAAAACTACTTATGAATGATGGTAATATAATATATACAATATAAAAAAAAAAAAAAAAAAAAAACTATAAGAACCAAACTAAGCTAATATTATAAACAAACTCACCTTAGATGGCGGTTAAAAAAAATAACACTAATTTAATTAGTGATGATTATTGTTATTATTATTGTTATTATTGTTATGCGTCTTAAAAAAATGAAACAAAAATCCTTTAATAATTATTTTTTGTAATCTACTTGTAAAGTTTTTAATATTTTGCACAATAAAAATTTATATAAAATCACCACAATATTAATGGTCAAATTGATTAAACAAACAATTGTTGTAGAATATTTTAGAAATATATCATAATGATTATTTTCTTTTTTCAATCTATTAAAATGAACAAACACAATAAAGTCAATTTAAATTGTGTCCAATTATTAATTTAAATCATTCATGACGCTACACTTAACAACTACGAATATAAAACATATTTTATTTGCACTTAACCCATTTCCAACCACCGTTGTGTTTTCGCATCAGTAACTTTACCTATACCGTAACTAATTTAGTTTAAAATTAATGATAATGTTTTATATATGTACATTTAGCTTGGAATGTTAACTAAATAAATTGAGGGAAAAAAATTAATTCCGACGAATTTTTACCCTCGGATATAAAATAGACCTTTTTTAAAATTTAAAAATTTATTCGACAAATTTTACAAAATATCTTGAATAACCTTTCAAACGATAGCCAAGATATCAGAAAATATGAAATTATTCACATATTGACAAATAACTTAGGGAGATAGAAACACCAAGCTTCCAAAAATTGGTGTTGCGAAAACGCATCAATGGTCAATTAGGGGTAGTGTAATTTAGCTACATTACGCAAGGTGGCGCACTGAAAATATGGAAATTTTTAAGGTAATATAGTATGTTAAAATAATGCAAAATAATTAAGAAAAACTTTATAGATGAACGAATATAGAATTTTTTGAATTAATAGCCAGTTTCTCTATGTCGAACGAAAGCTTTCTTTCGACTTCTAAGCGAACGAAAATTGATTTGGGTTTCTCTAACTCACTTCTATGCGAACAATGAGTCGAACGACAAGTCGAAAGAAAACGTAAGTGTTTTCATATAAAATTGGGTTTCTGTATTTCGAACGATAAGAACAAAAATGTCAAAATCAGTCACTTGCTATTTTGCTTTCGACTGGTTGAATTTTTTAAAGAAAAATAGGAAAAATTCTCAGAAGGACATTGCAAATGTTCCTTAATCATGTTTATTATTCGTTTTGATGTATTTGGTATCCATTAATTACGATTTTGTGTCTAAAAAACAATTTCTAAAAAAAATCAAAGAAAATTTTTGTTTTTTAATTTTTTTTAAATTATTTTATTTTTTCTTGTTTATTTACTTGGTTGTTTAAACAATTTAGTAGTATTTTTAATATATTTACGAAAAAAAGTTACTCTTAAAGAAAAATAAAACAACAACAATACGAAAAGACGTAACTCCATGCGAACGAAAGCGTAGGAAATACAGAAACCCAAATTGATTCGAATTCGTTCGACTTGCTTTCGTTCGCTTAGATTTTCGTTCGACATAGAGAAACAGGCTATAAGACTTCATGAATTTTTTAGTCTAGCCTTATAAAAGTTATATTCTACATTATTTATGACTTATGTAGTAAAAAATAAGCAATATTCAGCAAATTACAAGTGGTTATATTTTTTACAATCATTGAGAACAAATGTAAGAAAAAGAATTTCCAAATGATCGACGATACCTGAATATGAAGTGTATTTTGTGAAGGATGCTAATATATTGAATATGATCACAAAAATTCAAGGAGTTACCTGGAAAATTTCGAAAACTGATGAATAAAACCAATAAAATAATGTAATTTGTTGCTAATTTTTTTCCATTTATCTTAAAAAAGGGATAATAAATTTTCTTCAAAAGTCATAAAATTTGCTAAAGAAAAACATAAAATTTGAAATTTCTAGATTACACATTATTATTTTTTAGTCAAAGTATTAAAAAATTTTAAAAACCAATGTGAATAGGTAAAATTTCATAATTTTCGAAACAGCTTTTTTCTATAAAAGGCTATGCTCTCTACTCAAAGTGATAGTTCATTTTGGGGTTTCAATTAAATGAGATTAAGAGGATATTAAAATATAAAAAAACAAAATCCCCAAGGATATTCAAGATATAATAAAGGAGAAATCTGTGAATATATGAGCACGGATAAATGAAAGCAAACTAATTTTTTTCTTAGTCATTTGAAAATTGGTACATTACCCCAATTTTCAAATCCTGTTTCAATTGGAATGCATCATATTATGAGCCACTGCATTTGATACATTACCAGGATTTACGATTTTACAAATTCGGGAATATTCTACAAGAATAACAGAATCGATTTACGTAACATTTGCGTTTGAAGCACAACATGGTTAGGCAGCCTGTACGAAGGACCAAAATGCTTTCCTGACCACCGTATTGAAATCCTAATCGAGATGATGCGCAAACTGATAATAGAATGCAATTTATATTACATTCCAAATGCTTTAACGTGTAACATATTAATCTATTTTATACATTATATGAAATTATTTAGTCTTTCACCGTAAGTTATTTAACGTTTTTACGTCATTATATAGTTGCCTTAAATTTCAATTGGAATGGTCCACCTCCATTTATTTTGTTCACACTTAACATATTTAAATACAATTTGTAAAAAAAATCACAAAACTAAATTTAAATTACAAATAAAAATCATTTTTCCATACAATTTGTTTAAACGTCTACTTCTTATACGAGCGAAACAACATACCCCTAATTGACCATTGATGCGTTTTCGCAACACCCGATATTTAGGAAACTAAAATAATCACTAAAATAGACCCCATACCATATTTTATTAATTTATCTTAACGGGATCAGGTAGTGGTAAGAAATGGGTTAAAAGAATTGATGCATAGGGATGATAAATTCAGTACATTTGTACTTTTTTCAGTACAATTCGCTCTTCAAAAGTACAGCAGTGCTCCAGTGATTAATTTAGTACAATTACAAAGTGTTTCTTCCTAATAAAATTTTTAATTTATTTGAAATAAAAGTTCTTTAGACAATTTTCGGATTCCTTTAGAAATCTTTTTAAAATAGTATTTAAAATTAGTTTTACATAAATATAACAAAAGTTTTACATAACAATTTTTAATGGTTTAGACATTCTTAGACCTGAATGCTATATTTTTTGAAGTTATTTTCGGATATGCGTTTATGTAGCTCAACTCGCACATTTTTTCGACAAAGATTTTTTACTTTCTATTACCTAACATTGAAAGTTTTAATATTTTAAGAACATTTTCTTTTTTAGTTCAAAACTTTTGGTCGAATTTTCCGAACTGTACTCTTTTTTCAGGTGTTAAATGAAGACAGAGAGTATGTCTTCATTTAACACCTTTATTGATTTATCACGGCATAGTCAAACGTAGATCTTACAATTTTCCGTTATTTAATAGCTCACCTAGTTTTGACTCTTTAAAACAAAAATGCTGCTTATTTTGAGAACTCAAGTGAAAGATATTCTGATCAAGAAATGTTGTAGTTTTGAGCAGAAAAGTTTTTAGCATTTTAGTACAATTTCGGCACAAAAAGTACAGTTTTATATTCAATTTAGAACAATATTGAAATCACATTTATCATCCCTGATGCATATGTATTATAAACATATAAGTAATCATACATACATACACACATATATGCGTTTTAACTATATTTTAATATAAAAAGAAATAGTTATATAAATAAATAAAAACTATAATAAAAATTTGTAAAATTTTCACCACAATTTTTATTGTTTGTTAGTAACTGTATGCAAGTTTAACTAGTTTGATATGCATAAATCAACAGTCTATAGATTGATTGACAATTGAGACTGTACATATTTAGAATAAATAATTTACACAATTTGTCTCAATTGCTTTATATAATACAAACAAATTGAAAAATAGAAATTTCTAATTAAATTTCCATTACTTTAGTAACAATTCTAATTTTATCGAGACAATTCATATGTAATTAATTTTCTATTTTTTTTTTTTTTCGTTGTCTTAAATAGCAACAAATATAACTAGTTTTATTGAAGAAAATCGCGGCTAAAGTAATTTTAAAAATAATTGTAGGTTGTCAAAGATGTATCGTAGAAATAATAAGTAGAATATTCGTGAAATGCTAAAAGACAGTCGGTGTGAAAAGTGAAAGTAAAGTAATTGTATGTAAACAGTTTAAAGATTACTAAGAAATTCATATAGAGAAGATTTTCAAAAATTTGCACCAAAAAAATCTAATAAAATTGGTAGAAACAACTCCCCAAAACGGAACATCTTTGGTTAAAACTGTAATTACTTTAGTTAAAATTTTTGTTGTAAATACTTTTTTATTTAAAAATTTATTTTTTAGAAAGAAAATTCTAGCCAAAAATATAGTGCCATAATAAGTTCAATTACGCTAATCACTTTATTTTTTCAATAACAAAAATAATTTCGTTTTGATAACAATAAAAATACCTAAAAACGCACACTATAAAATAAAAAAAAAAAATATATACGAATTTTATTGTAAATTAAAAAAAAATATATATATTAATTAAAATAAATGCATTTAACTATCCAATAATTAATATTCTTTTGGGATTATATCCATATGTACCTGCACAACTTACAGTATATGTATAGTTATATAGTTAATTTTAAATAAATAAAAAATACATAAAGTATTATTGATTTTCTTCTCACAATATTCCCTTAAATGATTTAGAATATAATATAACAATACATTGTACAGTGGGGCAGAATTGAAATTTGTTGAAAATAAATCTGTTGGTTGGATTTGTTGGTTGTGTAAAATTTTAAATTAGAAAATTTGTATACGTTTGCCAATTTTTCCTCCTTATTCAATTTAAAATATTTTTATGTCTTCCATATCTTTATAAAAGATATGATATCTATCTAATATAGTTTTCGAGTTAATTGCATTTGAAATGTTAACTACCTCAATTTTGAAAGTTTTTGGTACAATTTTTATACCCACCATCAAAAAGATGGGGGGTATAATGACTTTGTCATTCCGTGTGTAACATGTCGAAAAAATCATTTAAGACCCCATAAAGTATATATTTTCTGGGTTCTGGTTAGATTCTGAATCGATCTAGCTATGTCCAACTGTCCGTCTGTTGAAAGCAGGATAGGGCTCGAACGGGACAACCTAGGGGGACGAAATTTGGCTCAAATATATATAAGGTTTGTTTGGGATTGATAATGGGCATAATCGGTTAATAAGCAAAAAAGTTATGGGCTGAATACTAGAAACACAGGGTGTCCGTTGTAGCTTCATCTGCTGATATCTCTTTAACAAAAGCATGTACGACAACGATATAAACTTGGAAACAAAAATGGGCCGCCCACTTCCCATATAAGGTGAAATGTCAACGAAATTTTGTACAAATGGTTCAAAGACCAATGTAAACTCGGAAACAAAAAACGGGCGAGGTCCGTCTACTTTACCACCCACCTTCCATATTATGTAAAATTTGAAAAAGTTGATGGTGGGTATATAAATTCGGCCGAGCCGAATATAACATTCGCGCTTATTAATATTTCTTTCTTATCTAACTTATCTATTGAATAAATAAAATTTCAAGTCGATATCTTTACCGAGTTTAAAAATAAATGATTTTGAATTTGAAATTTGATTACATAAATTACGATTTTTTGTGTTTTCTTGGCCGATAAAGTATCAATACTCTTCACAAGGATTAATCTAAAATAGAAAACAAGTTCAATAATCCAAATGGTCTAGGTACACACCCTACCGAATTTGAAATTTTTGACTTATTTATATGAAATTTTTGACTTATGAAATTATGACTATGTGAAATTTTATTAAAATAAAATCACTCGAATAGAAGTTAAAGATTTATTCCCACTGAGCATTCTAGGAGAGATTTAAAAAAAGTAATTTTCTTTGTGAAAATTTTGAATTATAAAATTAAGAATTTAAAAACCATAATGAAATTTCTATCTTCGCTTTGAATAAATTATCAAAACTCAGAAAAAATATTATTAGTTTCATAATCAGTTCCAGTTTCAGTGTATGAAAATAGCCTGTATTCATTCTACTCTAGTAAGACCAGTGATTTTTGTTTGCAATTGTCAATCCCAGAACTAGTTCTGTAGAAGTGTTACCCATTCAGTTCAGAACCAGTTCTTTAGTCAATGATTTTGTACGAAATTTTCACATTCTATAGTAGGTCTATAGAAGCGTTCAAGAAGTAATTACTAAAATTAATAATTTAGTTTTAGGATCAGTAATTTGTTGTTGAAGTGGGTCTGACTACATCAGTACTAGAACTACTGATTTTAGTACAAGTTCCAAAATGTTTCTTGGGAAGTTTTATTTAATGAATTTACTAATAATTCGAACGAACATTATTTGAATGAATACCTTAGTATCCACTTGTGTTAAAGTATTTGAAATCGGATAAGAAACAAAAATTTGGCAAGCGGTTTAAAATTTTCAATGTCGGAGGTACCCTATTTTAGCACACCAATAGCACCGCTCCTGACGGATCAGTTGGGTCCTCCTACCAAACTTAAAATGTTACACTCCTCTTATTCTACCCCACTGTGCATTGCTATGTGGAAAATATATTAGCGTTTTTATAATTACTTGCTCATCATATACATATATCAACAGTGAAAAGCAAAATACTTAGCTTAAAAAATAAATGTGCATATTTAAGATATACATAAATAGGTTAAGTAAAACTAGTGTAACATATTTTTGTTAATCACTGTAATTAAATAATGAATATATGACGATATAACTTATCATTTGCATCACAATAACGTTTAATTTCAATACTACATATATAAATTCATATACAAATAAGTACTAAGACTGTCATTCAATCTTACAACTTTTGTTTTTGTTTTATTCATAAGTAGGTATAGGTGTGTTTTTGTAAAATACTATGACTGTTTTTATTAAGTATTTAGTATATGGTTAGGCATACAATAAACATTTAAACATATAAATCTAAGTATGTAAATATAATTTTACAATTACATGAGTGCATTCATAAATACCTCTAAAGGTTCATATGTGAATACATTTATACGAATATAAGTTGTTGGATGAATGCAAATCACTATAAAAAAAAAAGAAAATAAATCATACTGATAAAAGCATTTGAATTTATCAATTAATATATTAAAAAAAAAAAACGAGATAGATAGATATAATCGGTCAAGCCCGACCATATGATACCCTAAAAAATAAAAAATAAAATATGCAAATACAGAATACTACGTTAATATTAACATTTTTAAGAATTTATGCGCCTTAGGGTGATTGTCGAAAGTGTGTTTATATGGGAGCTATTATAAATTATGGACCGAACCTCATAAAATTTGGCACTGTGTTTTCTACATAAATAAAGTTTATTTTTGTCGAATATTAACTTGATACTAACACATGCACATTAAAGTGATTTACGGAAGAAAAATTTATATGGGAGCTATGGTCAATTATGGACCGATCTAGATGAAATTTGGCACAAAGATTGATACTTATACAAAACTTCTTTGTACTGAATTTTTTTAAAATAATGCTATATTTAAGGAATTTACGATTGTTAAACCTCTATTCCGGGAGGACATTTGTATGGGGACTAGGTGAAATAATGGACCGATCATAACTGATTTCAATAGGCTTGGTACTTGTGGCAAAATAATTATTCGTGCCAAATTTCATCAAGATATCTTCAAAATTGCGACCTGTACTTTGTTCACAAGGTTTACATGGACAGACAGCCAGTCAGCCGTCCAGCCGACCAGACGGACGGACATCGTTAAATCAATTCAGAAAATAATTCTGAGTCGATTGGTATACTTTAAGGTGGGTGTCCGAAAATTGTTTCTGTGCGTTACAAACATCAGCACAAACGCATTATACTCAAACCACCTATGGTGATGTAGGGTATAATAAAAAATCAACCAGTTTTTTAAGACTCAGATTACTAAACATATCATTTTCAAAACTTGCAGTTGGTACCTATTTTGAAATTTATATATAAATATTGAAATCTTAACTAAATTTAGATACACGTGATCAAGAAATTCTAAGCTTAGTTTTCGGTATAAACCTTAAACCGATATGTACTGCCAACAAATTTCAAATCGTATTATTTCCAAGTTTTAATCTGCTGATAGATTTGGGATGTATTAAAAAAAATGATCAAAAAATTAAATTTTTTTTTTTTAAAATAAGAGCTTTTTACTTTTTTTAGAAAGCTGAATGCGTTAAAAATAAATAGAATCACATTTCTCTAAAATCGATGCATAAATATCGACTTTAGTCGTCTCAAATAATCACAATACAGTGGAACCTAGCCCAAAAAAAAAACGTAAAGAAACCAAAAGCTGTAAAAAATTTTAAAATATATATTTGAAATCGGATTTGACAAGCGATTACAAATTTTCTTAGTCAGAAGTACCCTATTTTGAGCCGCAATAGCTCCGATTTGAGGGGTCTGTGAGCCCCTTTTACAAACAAAAATTTAACGCTCCTCTGCTACGTCTATATGAAATGTCATGTAAATCTAACCAACCGATTAGAAGTTAGAGATTTATTTCCAAAGTTTATCGAATTCGGCCCATGGAGTAAGGGCTAAAACGAATTTTGTTATAGACAGCATTATTACATTAAGGAACTATTAACCTTACCAAAAAAAGTTAGAATCATTAGTGTTTCTTCATCCATTAATTATAGATAATTTTTATTTAAAACTGTGCTGGTGCTATCCTAATGACATGTAGTGTAAATATATGTAAGTAAAAGTACAAATCATAGTTGCATTTAGTTTAATCGCCTACACTAAAACTAACCCTTGAATACCTGTTGCTAATACTAAATAGGTAAGACAACTAACTTTATCTTAACAATTGTTTGTATTTGCATTTACGTTAGCTGAAATACAAAATACAATAACTAAATTTTATACTTATTTGTTGGAGCAATTTAATATGTTATAAAATTAAATGAAAAATGGAATTTTAGTTATCGACTATTATAGATTTACTTAATAGAATATATATTATATATTTTTTTTTTCATTTGCAATAATGTTAGTTGCTTGGTTTTTATTTCAGCTAACGATATACGTATTGTAAGTAAATATTTATAAGTGAATATACAAGTGCAAATATGTTGTATATTAAATTTTTATAGCAAGTATACATTATTCACACTTGAAATCAAGAGCCAACAAACAAAATGATATTTAATAATCTGTGGCAACAAATAACTATTGTAAACACCATTTTCAATTAAAGCATATTTTAAAACTAATACTGATTACAGAAATACATACATATGTACATAAATATTTTTTCCATAGATATAGATACATACATATGTATGTATCTATGTATATCTATGTAAAAACTTATTTTAAAAATCTTTCGCTTAGAAATTTTTATGCAAAGAATTCTAGGGAATAATTCTATTATACTCCAAAAATGTTGGGAAAAAATTGTTTAATAGTTTTTTTTTAAATAATCTCAAAATATCGAATTGTTTGAGGCTTATTTTGATACAAAAAAAAAAAAAATTTTTTTTTTTTGGTAAAACGTAATTAAGTAAAATGTACTGTACAAGATTTTAATTCGTTGCACAATTTTTTTACCGTTTTGAAAAAAAATAAAAATTGTTATTCTCGTTAGAAAACCTCGCAAGTAACTGAAAAATTAAAAAAAATATTAAAAAATGTTAACCGTTATTAAGTAACAGGACTGTTGTTGAAGATAAATTTAATACAATTTTTATTTTTTTTTTGTTGAGAGGTTTAATTTCGAATAGTTGTAATTTTTTTATTTTAAGCAAGATTTTTATGATTTTTTTTTTGTGTTAAAGATTGAAAAAGAAAATAACAATAATTTGAAAAAGGTTATTAATAAAAAATTTTGGAGATTTTTTCATCTTCAACTTTTTTTTTTTTTTTTACAAAAACTAAAAAGTCCCCAAAGTCCAATTATCTTAATTCCACTTTTGTAATTGGTGATATGTGGTCTTCCAAAATCAGTAATAAAATTTTGCTCCAATTTGCTCCTTTTTAATCCACAAAGCAATTACTGATCATGTGTCAACGTATTTTTCGCCAACAAATTTTTGATTTTTGGTTGCTTGCATCAAAGAACATGAAAAGTTTTCGTATTTTTGAGTTTTTTTTTAGAAATATTAGTACAATTTAATTAAAAATGTTGATATTGAATCAATAAAATCATTTTTAAACAAAATAGTTAAAAAAAAATTAAGATGGATGTTAGCGAGAAAAATATCATTTATGATAAACTTGCTTAAGCTATAAATCTTAATATATTGATGAAATATTTAATTCCAAGGAAAAAATATTATCAAATAAAAATAAATTATTCGAAGAAGAGCAGGAGGCAAGAAATTAGGATTGTAAAAACTTTTGCGAACATTTTACAAGAAAATAGGATTCCAGATAGGATTCCAGTACATATTTGTTTCATAGATTCTTAATATCATCAGATTCATTAATTTGGAGCATACGATAACCACCAAAAACTAATATATCAAATTAATCATTTTTATTAATTAAGATTTGTAGAAGTGATATTACGAGTACTTTTCGATTATCATTTAAAAACACATACCATGCGTGAACATTCTTCACAAAATTGCTTTGGGTTATATGAAAAGAAGGCGTGGCAGTTGTCCGATCACGCCCATTTTTTACAAAACCAGCTTAGTGTTTAAAGAATGGTTTGTGCCAAATTTCATCAGTAAAGCTTTCTTATTTACAAAAATATAAACTTTTGATCACTCAGAATGCGAAAATCGCACACTGTGCGTTGGAGCTATTTACAACCAATTCATTTGTTATTTTTACTACAAACCACCCAATAAATACATACATATGTATATAATAAATTCTGTGATAAGGATTTAACAATGATATTGCGACTAGAGAATACCAAGTGCACTTTTTTAATCAATTAGAAAAAATATTACTCGTACTATTTTGTAGGAGTCATATTTACAATCTATAATCAGAATTAATAACAACAAAAAAAAAATTAATTTTATTTTTTTAGTGCAACAACATTTTTCTTAATATTCTTTTAAATCATAGAGAATTTTTTTAAAGGAATTTTTTATTTCGATTTTTTATTTTATAAAATGTCACAATATAATATTTTTAGTCATATTTTACTTAAGCAAAATTCCTAATCGTCCATTCAATTTGGACTTTGTATTTTATTGCAATTGCATAAGTTATATAACCTGTTTAAAATGAATTTGTTATTTATTTAAAAATAGACGAAGAATTTATTTGACATCTACCAATTAATTGTTAAGAATTATTTTATTTACATGACCATATTTTAAAGTTTGTGAAAATAGTTGGTAATTACATACAAAGTTAAATGTTTTAATTAATACATTTTGTTTTAAGTAAGTAATTAATTCAATATAAACTGTATAAGTAAAAAAAAGTGCAAATTAAGCAAATTATAGGAAGAATAAAAGCTGTTATTGATTTTTGAACAAGTCACTATTTTTCATTATCAATAAATTTATTTTAGATCTTTGGTCAGATTAAAAAAATATTTGATGAAATCTGTTTAGAGCAAATGAGGTAATTTTTCTATTATAATAAACCTTAAGCTATGTTCACATTTGTCAAATATTTGACCAAAAATCAAATATTTCCCGCTGCACTTTAAAAATGTTAAGGTGAAAATGATTTTATTCCAAATTGTGTAGTAATGATTTATCGATTATTGACAATTACAACAGTTTTCAAGAACTGACTTCCCTTAATTTTATCCATGGATGTTGCTCCCTATATACTCCATATGATGCAGTGGTGGCAATATTTTAAAACAATATTTGAAGTCTTTATCTTTAATTTTACCTTTACTCATATTTTTTTTTAGAAAAATAATGCATTTACTACCGCTTCTTAAAGTTTTAAAAGTAGATTATTATTGTTATAATTATTCAATATTACTCATACGCTTATAATTTTACGTAAAATATAAAATTGTAAATAAAATTGACACATATTCAGCAAATATGTATTGTAATACCCAGTAAAGAATATAATTGGAAAAGACATAATCATGTAAAATTTACGTTAATAAGAAAATCTCATTATAAGTTCCAGAAAATTTTGCATATATTCTAACTATCAAAAACAAACTCCCACTACGGGTACAACAAATCTGTTGTTGGCTTGATTTTCTTGAAATGTTCACAGTATACCTTAAATAAAATAGGCTACTTAATTTTTTGATAGGAGCATGGGGAATGGTAACCCACATACAAAGCAAATAATAATTATCGCATATCTGAAAATTTTTTTGGGAATAATTGAGAATAAAATAGAACTGTCAGGTCTTCGGTCATATAAAGGAAATCTTAATTATCGTATATCTAAAGAACTATAGACTGATTTTCTTATTAAGTTCCATAATTGTGATGAAAATATAGCGGGCAGGTCTTGAGGGAGTAGTGGCCCCCATGAAAAGTAAATATTAATTAGCTAAGCAAATTCCTAAGATATTTAGGTTCGAAGAAAATATGTAATTTACAATTGTATGAAATACTTTTTATTCAGTCTTTGATCCTTTGAAAAAAGTACTGTGCTTTTTTTAAGTTAATAATAATTACTTCCAAAAAAGTGAAAATAAATTCATTTTTAGGACAATAAAATGTTAATAACCTAAAAAAAATCAAATTTCACAATTTTAAAAGTATTTTTATTATCTTTTAACAAAGTTTAAATAATATATTTTTTTAATAAATTTTTTTTAAATACACACAGAAAAATAATTTATTGGAAAATGATTACTATTATGAAGATTTAAGGAATATAAACAAAACTTTATTTCAGGTATTAAAAATATGTAAATCTGGAAAATTTTCCATGTTTATAACTATGTTAATAAGCTCAAAATTAAATATATGTTACCACAATAAACAATATTATTAAGATAACCAATTATTTAGTAATTTTCCAATTCTTTTGATATAACCAAATTTAATTATTTTCAATGTAGCTAAATATAATATATATTGGTAACGGCAATCAAAATTCGACTACATTATGTATTTCTAGTTCCAGTTATTATTATTTGGTTCTAATATTTAAAAACAGTTACAAGCAAGGAAAAGAATTAGCTACCCTAAACGAATTCATATGTAGTTTATTTTCTATTGACATTTTATACAAAAATAAAGAAAAACTAATCGTAAAATATTTTAGATGAATTTATAAAAATTGTTTTTAAAAAAATATGGCCATACATAAAATAAGGAAATATGAAGAGCTAATATACCTATGTATGTATGTATGTAGACTAGATCCAATAGCGAGAGGTAAGTTTAATGTTATGTAATGCTTTTAAATAATGAAATATACTTACTAAGATCCTTTTGTACAAAGAACATCATTTATTTTTTGGTTGATTGGTGCATATGTATGCTAGACGAACGGAGTAATTCAAGAACTAATACTAAATAGGTAAATATAGTACTGAAAGGGAATATGGAAAAATTTTTGTAAAAACGTTGTTGCTTAAATTCTTACAGGATCATTAGTTGATTAACAAAATTTGGTACGACTTAGAGAATGATCAATGCCCTTCAAAGTTCCATTACAAAAGTGTTATCTATAAAAAGTGCCTAATCATCGTCTTCTTTATAGTAAATACCATTGAATTTGTAAACCATATATTTTTTTCAACAACAATAAATAAAATATAAAAATATTGTTTTTGACATTTTGTTATGGGGAAAAATTCTATTTTAGGAACCGAATTATTAGGTATTGTTTCATCTGTAACTACCAATAATTTTAGTCATCCTAACTGATGAAATATATATATCTACCAATAAGTTGCTACATCTAAATAAAATATTCAGTAATCACAACCGTTTTTTGTGTTAGTTGGTGTAACCAACCAAATTCGGTTGCCATAACGAAACTGTTTTCTCTGTGTAGTTTTAAGAAAAGTACTTCGAAAGCATACCTTTATTAACCCATCATATTAATCATGGGTTAATAAAAGAACTTCTGCAACTCTTTTTTAGTACTAAGTACTTCTTTCTAATGACAACAAAATGTTAAAATCATGACTTTTTCAGTTTTTTTTTTTTTTGCTGGGTTGTTTTATGAAGTTACAAAATCAACTTATAATTAGGACTTGATAAACAATGAAAAGAATATTTTGCTAATGGAAAAATACGTAAAAAATTATATTGCTTGTAAACTAATAAAATATTTGTTTCTTAAGTGTAAAATATGCAAAATTATGATCAAAGTGTTGTATTTGCAAAATTATGCACTCAAGTATAAATATAAAAAAAAATACTATTTAAATAGTTAAAATATACTCTAAGTTAAACATTATCTATGTAATATGTATTACAATACAACGGTTTCCCGGTTTAACGAATGATATGATACTAACATTTTACTAACAAAATATACTTTAAAAGATTTATTTTAAAGTCTACATTTTTACTTTTTAACATTAAAACACAATTTAGTTATCTTATAACAACAAAAGTGAAAAAAATAGCTAAATTAAAATTCTTAAAAAACAAACTTCGAATAACAATTTTTTTTTTTTTTTTTGCAAATTTCAAAGAATTTAATATGGTTGTCAAATACTAGGGAGTAGGTCTTTGATTGCAACTGTTATGAACTGTTTATAATGTTAAATCGGCTTAATAAATAATTCACAGTTGAAAGGAATGGAAAAATACAAACGAAATCATATTTAAAAAGTAAAAAAATAACAGCTTGTAACGTATTTTTACATCGTTTTTTTAATGTTTTTTATTTAGAAAAAAGTTTTCAAATGAAAAAAAATATTGTCCAAACGAAAATCTCTAATTCTCTTCGTTTTGCATAAAAGCAGAGAGTAGTACTCTTTCAATAGAGTGAGAAATGTGTTTTATTTATTTTCACTTATTTTTTGTAGATTTCAAATCACATTTTTTGGAAAAATTCGTTATATCGAGTACTAAAATATATAGATTGTTCGTTTTGATAGCGATAATTCCGAAACATATTTTTATATTTTAGAGAATCAAATACCATCTGCTTTATTACACCCTGAAAGTGAAACTTGTACAGAACTATGCAGCATAACTACTAAATTTGAAATACACTTAAAATCATAAGCAAATGAGATATAAGAATCGTTTTACAACAGAGGGCTGTTTTAAATTTAAACAAAATTTGTCAGAACAACTGAATACCATACCGATCACAATTTTCTTGAGACTTATTGGAAAACTTCTTATTATTTTTCTAATATCGAACTTATTAATATTTGTACATAACACAAACAGATATGCTATGAAAACTCTTACTTTTGGAAAAAATAAATAAAAAAAAAATAATAATAAAAACTATATTCCTAATGCAGAGAGAATTTTATATATAAACTTCCATATAGGTTTCATATAAAAAATATAATATTTTTGACGGTAGCCGATTGCCAAGTTTATTTATTTTTTTTTTTTTTTTTTTGGAAATCAAGCTCGGTTTTTAGAATTTCAAGTTAGATCACAATTTGATTCTGGCAACCGTAACTGTACTGCATATAAGCATAAAATATGCAAAATTATGGTGTTAGGACCAAAATATGCTGAGATACGCTGCAACAAATCGATGCCAAAATTCTTAAAATTGTCTGAAATGGATAATTTACTAACAGTTTGGTTCATTTGAAGACTGGGAAAAAAATAAAATTTTGCATATTTTTGGTGCTCGGTTATAAGCCTTAAAGTGTGTATAATTTAATTTCGTACTTACTCTCTTATTATAAATACATTTTGAAAGTTTTTTATCATTAGCAGCATGAATGATTTCATGTAATTATTATTAATTACATTTTCAGTTAAAAAAAATAAAAATAATATGTATAACTAATTAAGTTTCACACTAAGAACGGTAGACTATTTAGTTTTCAACGAAATCAAAATAGAGCAGACACCACAAATACTAAAGTATTAAATGTTAGAATTTCATTATGGTTCTGCGAGCCACATAAACAAGTTTCAATCTTTCAAAGTTTAATCAAATTCGAAAAGTTTGTAAAGGATTTCAATATTTTATAATACTTTTTTAAGCTTTAGGATAAGTATATTGGAAAAATAAAAATCCTCTACTGCAACCAGAAAAAAATTCAATAATTTTTATTTTTAAATTTAGGAAAATAACTGTCACCTTATTGCAACACATATTATATGCAAATTGATATTAAAAAAAATACTTAATTTAAAATCTCAGTTATTTTTAAATATTTTCTTTTAAATTAAATTTTATGTGTATACTCACTCATATACATTTAAAACATTTTTAATAAAAATCAATTGAGTCGTATGTCGTTGACACGTGACCGTTATAAATTATTGCATACAAAATCAAAAACGATGTGTGCCGCATGAAATGATGATGCTTTAACATAATAAAATGTACGTTCATAGTATCTGTCATATTTGAGATAAGAATAACATAATTATTTAAGATTTTTTAATTAAATACTATAAATAGTTCGTTGAATTAACAATATATTTGTACATAGAACACAAATTTTATATGTTAACAAAACAATAATAAAAATTCTTTAAATGATAATAATTTTCAAATACTTAACTAAAATATATAGGTAATTGCATCAATTATTAAAATAATCAAAATTCAAGTTTTATAATATTTCTTTTACTAAAAATAAAACAATTTAATGGCTTTCAATTATTTCTTTAATTGTATCAAAAAAAAAATATAAATAAGTGATAATTTGAACATAAATAAGTGATAATTTGAATAATTTTTAAATAGGTTGAATTTCAATTAATAAATAATTGAATATGTGTCATTAATGTTAGATTTAAAATTTTTCTATGTAAAATTCGAATTAAAATTGTTAGAATCCTTCGATTTTTAGTAAATTATTTAGTTATAAAAATTCTGATTAATTTAATTGAAATTTTTTCGAAAATATATATCGACCATTCCAGGAAAGAACGCCCGAAAAAGTATATTTTTTTACTTAGTGGCTTTCAATTTCGATAAAAATTTGTATACATTAACTCCATTAAGCCTTTTATCAATTTCAGTTTTCAGTTTTGTGAAATTGCAAAAACTCGCGATTTAATTTCGCTTTTTAATTTTCTCAAAAACCAAAAAAATTTCAAGTGTGTAACTTTGAATAGCAATATCTCTGGAAAGACTTTGTGAATTTTAATGATTTAAACGGCCTTAAAATTTCGCATATGGCGGCTTTACGACGAACGTTCTAAAAATAAGAAAGATTTTTTTAAAAATGCATTTTAATGCAATTGCATTTTTCAAATGCATTTTTCTTTAAATATGCTATTCAAATTTTTTAATATTTTAACATAAATGAATGAAAAATCTTATATGCATAATCCAATTTTTATAAAAACATGTTTCAAATTTTTCATATAAAATTAAATTTTTTTCTTGTTTTTGAAATTTTCTTTAAAATTTGTATAAAAGTTAACAAAATATAAAAAGTATGCAATTTTAAATATTCATATCTCTTGAAGTTATTGATGGATTTTTGTAATTTAAAAAGTATTTAAAAGGCCATTGTATATTTTTTGTGTAATTTAGTTAGCATTTCAAAAACCACGTCTTCGATCCATAAAATTTTAAGAATATAAATGCAGTTTTTAGATGCATTTTTGTTAGTTGCGAATTTATTAAATTTTAATTTTTCAAAAGTGTTTTAAAAATGCTTTGTCTGTTATAACTTAAAACAATAAATAGTTTGATACATAAAGTTTTATTATTTTACAGGATTTTTTAAAAAATAACACAATAATTTTTTTTAACAAAATACGTAAAGATACTCATAATACCAAAAAAATATAATTTTTATATGAAAAATTTAAACTAGTTGAAGAAGAGGGAAAATTATGCGTCCCAAAAATTTGAGATTTTTATTTTAATGTAAAGATTCAAAACTTTTCATTTATGTTAAAAAATTAAAAACTTTTATAACATATTTAAAGAAAAATGCATTTAAAAAATGCAATTGCATTAAAATGCATTTTTAAAAAATATTTTTTATATATAAAATATTCATGTTTAAGCTAACACAATTACAAATCAAACGCCGTTTAAATCACAAATTTCTGCAAAGCCTTCCCAGAAATATTTGTATTTAAAGTTGTATACTTTTGAGATTTTTTAGATTTTTTCAAAAATAAAAAAGCGAAATAAAATCGCGAATTTTTTGAATTTAGCGAATCTGAAAACGGAAATATTTATAGACACCCATAGACCTTATACAAATAAAATTTTATAAAAATCGGAGGACACTTGGTATATTTTTGGACGTTCTTTCATGGAATGGACGATATTTTTTTCTGTGTAGATCTAACTTTAATTCAAATTGAATTCTAATTCAATGTGCTATAGATTACGTTCCTTGGGCAGTGTCTCTCCGAGACATCTCACGTGGGTCCAAATATCACCCGAAATATCTTGTAATACCTCGCCCAGTTAGCAGCCCGTTTAATAGCAGAGTAATACTGCAACCATTCGGCAGTCTGAAAGGCACCCTAATACCATAATCTTCAATACAGAAATCACTCCCAAACCTTCCCAGTCGTTTCGATCCATCGGTGTAGATCTTCAGAACATATGAGTAGTTTTTAGGGTGCCATATATCCCCTATAGGAAAAGTAGCGGAAAACTGACAACCAAAGAATGGTTTCGGAATACATTAATCAACATCATAACGAATACACTCAGTGTAGTTCAAAATGCGAACATAACTATAGTCACGTCTGCATGGACAATCTATATTAAGTCTGACCGCAGCATTAAGGGCTGCCTGTTGAGTATAGTGCAGAGGGTGCTAGTCGCTTCCCACCATACTACAAAACCATAGAAGAGTATTGGTTTAACCACTGCCTCGTATATCCATTGGATACCACTGGGTTTGACTCCCCAGTTTCGACCGATAGCCTTCTTGCAGACGTACTAGCCACTAAGGCCTTGTCAGCCCTCGCCTGAATATTGAGTCCCCAAGATAGCTTCCTATCAAGATTTTTTTTTTTTTTTTTACATATATATTAGTTTTTATTGAATCTTTCTTTTTCAGAAATTTACAATAAGTATTAAAATCTTAACCTAAACTTAAATTATTGTTGATATTGCCACTGCAAAATCCAACGTAGAGTTTTCATTAGTAGTATTATCTTCCTATCAAGAATAATACCCAAATATTTAGCACTCTCCGAGAATTTCAATAATGGATTCAACTCTGAAAATACATTTGTTTTCCACTTGCATTTAAGCAAACATTTTTTATTTTTATACATATAAAATTCTTAAATAAATGAGATGAAAATTGAATTGAAGATCTTTAAGTAGTTGATCTTGAATACTGTTACTATTTGAGTTATGACGATCTTGTTGCAAATGCTTTATTTATTTTATTTGATTTTATTTTTTATAATAAATAAAAATTTTAATGAAAATTGATTATAATTGAGCTAGAAGTACATATGGGAGAAAATGTATGCAAATCACAGCAGTGATCATGCAAAAAGGAATCGTAAACATGTGTGAGGTTAAATGTAAAAATAAAAACTTTCAAGTAAATGAAAAGAGAAGAAATAAATACGATATTTAGACTTTCTAGAGCGAGTTTCGTACTTAGCTTTCAATTAGGAGTTTTTTCGTTTCAAAAGGAAATAATCTAAATCACGTAATTTATGTAATTTGGTTTTATTTCTATTAAACTCAATAATACTAAAATTAATCTTAATATGAACAAGCGAGAATGATATATTCGCCATGATCACGCCCATTGTTGGTTTCCAAGTTTATACTGATCCTTGAACAATTTCTACAAAATTTCGTTATCATGCATACATGTACATGCTTTTGTTTAATAGATGTAAGGAGAAAAGTATAAAATTAAGAAACACCCTGTGTTTATAATATTTGGCCAATAACTTTTTTTGTTTATTAACCGATTTTTCCTAATACCAAGCCAAATTTCGTCCCCCTGGGTAGTCCTCTCCGAGCCCTATCGTTCTTTCAATAGACAGACGAACATAACTACACGCAGAGAAAAAACATGGTTACAGCATGATCACCACAACTATTCAATGATTATATAGCCGTTTTTCGTTGATTTAAATATACTGTGTTCATGATAGCAACGTTTATGATTCTGTTTAATCATTTAATGATTACCGACAATCAAAATTTTAATATGGTTCACTGAATTATAATATGTATTTAAATATGTTTATATGAAGCCATATATATGAAAAATCTATTTCTATCCAAATCCAGTCAATTCTACAACTAATAAGTTAATTTTGCAACCATTAAATTAATTTTACAAATTTAGTTAATTCTACAACCATTTAGCCAATATTTTTATTTGATTTTAAGTCATATTTTGTTTTGCACAACTATTGAATGTTTGTATTTGAAAATGTTTATGTTTTCCTCAAATATAAAATATTTGCTTTGGACTATAATTTAATTTCACACAACTATTGTATTTTTATGCAGAACTGTTGAATGTTTGTTTCTGAAAATGTTTATGTTTTCCTTAAATATAAAATATTTGTTTTTGACTATAATTTGATTTCACACAACTATTGTATTTTTATCGTTAATCATATTTATTTTCTGCATAACTATTGAATACACATTTTTGTGTATAAGTTCAGTAGTTTGTTAGTAGGCAAACGGTATAGCTGTGTGTTTTTGGAAAAGTGTTCAATTTCTTTGTCTTATCTTTAAAACATTTTTAATAAATGCTAAAAATTGTGAAACAAAATCACAAAATATAGAAAAAAATAAATAAAAAAATGTGTTTTGTTTTGAAAAATTTTTGGCAGAAACAAATTTTTATTAAAATTATAATTAACAATTTTTTTCTGGTAGACTTCAACTATTTGTTTATCAAAAAATAAAAAAAAACAATATGTGAAAAAATTCTAAAGTACGTTTTGTTCTGCGGGTTCATATATGTATGTAGGTCTATAAATAATATATAGTGCAATAAGAAAGTGGAAATAAAATGCAATAAATGTTTACATTATAGTGTAATAAGAAACTTATTTCGTAAGCACAGCTCATTTAAAATTTGTTTATATTCATACCTCGCTAAACTGTAAAATTGTATTTGTACGCATTAATTATTATTAACTAATAATTTAATAATTAATATATTAATAAATTTTTATACCTGAAAGATTGTTTTTGTAATATTCTCAATAAATAAATGTTGTACAAAAAATTCAGATAAATGTGCTTTATTTTAAATATATTCGTCGGGGATTATATATATGATAAAATGGGATTATATATATGATAAAAGCGGATTATATATATGATAAAATGGGATTATATATATGATAAAAGCGGATTATATATATGATAAAATGGGATTATATATATGATAAAATGGGATTATTAAATGATAAATTGTGAAATCGGCAGAAGTATTGTAAAAAAAGTTATAAATATGATTAAACCGAATCATTAAATGATGAGAAAATGATTAAATGGAATCAGAATAATGATTATCTACAAATATACTTATTGTAACCTGGAATCATATATTACAATCATAGTATGTTGCTCTTAGTTTATGGTCACCTGAACCATATTTTTTCTCTGCGTGCACTGAATGACAAACTTAATTTACCCCCTATCATTTTAATTTTGGGTATAAAAAAAGTTAATTATATAATTAATTTAAATATCCAGCTTTTGTAGGCCCTGAATATAAATATTTCGTTTCTTGTGTTTCTTTTCTTTTAAGTACAATAATTTTCTTTCATCTTGAACATGATATAAATTATTTTAATAAAAATAGAAAAAAATACTATTATTTTTATTAGGGCATTTAAAATAATCATAAAAGAAACGTTTTATAGTATACAATTGTTCTTATCTTGTATTTCTTTGATTTAAAATAGTCATTCATTATTTCATTTGTATAAAAACCTCTTTCTTTCGAGTGTTTTCTTCTATATAAATAAATATTATTTTTATTATTACTGTCATATGGTTTTTTCCTTATCTGTAGATTTTAATGTCTAAAAAAAATTTTTTCAGGTTCAAGTTGTTTTGATTAGATCAGGTCAGTCAGTGAATATTAGTAGTTTTGGTTATTGATGCGGGGTATTTTTTATATCAGAAATGTAATATTGATGATAAAAGTTCATTGATACCTAAAAGTTTCAAAATAGGGCTACCAAAAATAGGATTAAAAAATTGTTTTATGTAAATAAAAAATGCTTTTAAAAATATTTAAAAATAAAACCCTTAAAATATTATTGGTACTTATATACCACTTATGCTAAAAATAACTAGATTTTTATTAGCTTAAAAAAATAGTTTCTTTTTCCACTTAAAAATATTCAAAACTAATACATGGTATCAGTAAATTACAAAATTCCTGATCTTAATTATAAAATATGCAAAAAGTGTCATTTAAATATACTGCTAAGCTCAAATTGTGACAAATATGCAATTAGAAGCAAAATATGCCATAAAAAAAGAATAAATAATAAATAAATAACAAACTGGTTAAATTAAAGCCCACAAAAAAGTTAAAATTTGCACATTTTTAGTTGCCCTGCTTTTAATATTAAAAAAAATTTATGGTTTCGTTTTTTCTAACAGATTTGTTATTTTATTTTTTATTTTTTTCTGTTGGCAATATAATTATAAGCTGATGTTTTATTCTACCTTTTCATTCAATAAATCTATAATATGTGATTAATATTAAAATAAAATACCGGAAACTGCTTTTAAAATTGAAATTACAGTTAATAACATGCACAAATTGGTAAAATAAAACAAAATGTATAGAAAATAGCAAAATATAATCGTTGAATTAGATAAATATAGAAAAAAATACCAGAGATTATAAGAATTTAAGCAGACATAAATAACTATTTTTAATATTACTTTAGTTTATGAATTTTAAATGAATATTGACTTACTGACAAGGTGATAAATATGAAGTTTAAAAATCAAACAATGCACAATGGGACAGAAACGAAAATTTTTGGAAATAAATGTGTAACTTCTAAAAAGCAGAATCGAAAATGTTTAGAAATTAATCTGTATCTTCTAATTTTTAAATTGACATTTAAAGATTAAAAGCCCAAGTACATTCACACTTTTGCTTCAACTGCAACTGACAACTGCAGTAAAATACATGCATTAATAGGGAACGGAACCAAATCAGTACGCCAAACCTTTGCATGAAGTACTTCAAAGATGAAAAATGTTCAACTTTGAAGTGCCGAAGTGTGTAAATACATTTTGTCGGTTATTTTATTCCTATTTTAATATTTTTTCGTTGAGTTGGAAATATTAAATAGCAATTCATTATTTGAACTGAGAACATTATTTAATTTTTACATCTTTATATTTTATTAAATACTCGTAAGAACAGCTGTTTTAAAATTTTTTTCATTGACATACCTCGCGGAACGGTCAAATTGTTTTTGTATTCATATGCAAAATTTGTTTCGAGTTTTTTTTACTCTTCCTCTCCTTTATTCTCTCACTTTCTGTTCATAGCATTTTGACATTATGTGCAGTAGTTTTACACTAACAAAATACAAGCAATTGTTGTTTTTGTAGATGTGCGAGCACTTTCGCATTATTATACTTATGTTGTTAAAGAAAATAAAATTTCTGAGGAAAGTACAAGTACTTTATCGGTCAAAAAAAGCACAAAAAGAAAATATTAGCAATTTTCAAATTTAACATCGTTTATTTTTGACTCGGTAAAGATGTTGACTTAAAATTTAATTTTTTCAATAGATAACTTTATTCTTTAATAACTTATATATGAAAAAACTGGACCCAGAACGTGCAAAATTGAAGTAGTTACAATTTCTAATGAAAATAATTCGAAAACTACTTATAACACATAAATAGCACAAGTAAGCATTGTGCTTTCACAAGATGTAAAAATATTTAAAATCTGATAAGTAAAAAAATAATTGGCAAGCATTTAAAATTTGTTTATGTCAGTGGTACTATACTTTGAGCACTCATAGCTACGCTCCTGAGGGGACCAAACTTAAAATCATTCACCTTTCTAATATGGCTATGTAAAATTTTAAAAACTAGCCGATTAAAAGTTACAAATTTATTTCGATTTTGCCCCACTGTGCAATGTTGCTAATACACCAGAATTATAATCTGAATATAAGCGTTACAAAAAAAGTCATTGCCCTTTATGAAATGTTGATATTGTAAGTAGTTGTGATTTCAAATAGTTTAAAAAAAGTTAAGATATTCATTAAGAAAACTATTTTTCCAATTAAAAACTTTTAAAATAATGACTTCTATTAATTGCTTAACAAGTTATTCATCTAAGAGATTTTTGTTGTAATAATTGCAAGTGTTAAACACAGATAATTTAAAATATTCCAAGTCTATTATTAAGTGTTTATTAATCTTTCCGTAGATTAATTCAAAACTAAAAAAATAATAAAAAATAATAATAATATATACTATATTAATTTAACTTTTTATACCCTACACCACCATCAGCGATTGTGCTGATGTTTGTAAGGCATAGAAAAAATTATCGAACCCCCACCTTAAAGTATACGACTTTAGAGCACTTTCTGAGTCGATTTAATGATGTCCGTCCGTCCATCTGACTGGCTGTCTGTCTGTCTGTCCATGTAAACCTTGTGAACAAAGTACAAGTCGCATTTTTGAAGATATCTTGATGAAATGTGGTACGAATAGTTATTTTGACACAAGAATAAAGACTATTGAAATTGGCTATGATTAGTCTATTATTTCACCTTGCCCCCACGCGAATGCCCTCCCGGAATAGGGGTTTAGTGGTCATAAATGCTCTACATATTTAATGAAATTCGGTGCAAAGAAGTTTTGTATAAGTGTTAATCTGTGCCAAATTTCATAAAGATCGGTTCATAATTTACCACAGCTCCCATATAAAGCCCTCTTTACATTAACATGCATAAATCCTATACGTAGGTTAGTATCAAGTTAATATTCGACACAAATAAGTTTTATATAAGTAGAAACAACAAATTTTATGAGAATCGGTCCATAATTTACCATGGGTCCTATATAAACCCACTTCCGGGAATCGCCCTAAAGTGCATTATTCAGTATTTAAATTTTTTATTTTAGATTTAGTAAAATTGTTAGTCTACAATTGCCCACAGATCTAATATAAGACCCCTTCCCGAATTTGTATGCTCATAAACAATGGCGTAGGATATTATATGGTCGGTCTTAACCGACTATATATTTTTTCTCGTTTTATTACTACTTAAGGTATTTGAAGAATAAAGCATAGTAGACAAAAAGGCACCAGTTAAGGCATGTTCATACTAGTCAAATATTTGACCAAAATGACGTAACCACTTCATAACTGCTCCATTTTAATGGGATAATATTTTTTACTTATTATTAATTATAGATAAAATTTTACCGATTCTTGTTTGATGCTGTTTTCTTTTACAAAACATTTGCAAGATCAAACAAGGGCAAACAATGTAGAATTAGTGGCCACGCTAATTTTGTCAAATATTTGACAAATGCGAACATAGTTTAATTTGCTTGTCTTGTCAAAATAATAATCCGTAAGCAAAAAGTTGAAGATTAATTGGATTTTATAATTTTGTTTGTAACATTTTAACTATTAAATGTCTATTAAAATTATAATATTAAAAATCATATCGACCTAAACGTAAGAGGGCGCACGAAAAAAAAAATAACACTTTAAAGCATATAACTTTTCTACATGTGAAAAGAATAAGTACTATTAACTTCTTTATATTTGTCATCATTTTCAGAAACTCTATGCTAACTATGCGGAAGAATTAGTTTTTCTTAAAATGAAAATTGAAAAAAAAAAAAAAAAAAAAACTCACACAGTTCACATAACGATTACTAAAATAAAACGTCTTATTAAACAACAATAAAAACAAATTGTTCTTTTAAATTTAAAACTTGAATATAACTGTCTTTAATAACCCGTTTTTATTTTTGTCATAACCAAAATTGAATGCACTAATGTTTTCGGGCGCACTCCTCGTATTCATTTCTATTGTTTCTTTTTAGTACGCCCTCATATGTATGTATATATATATAGATTTATATATATTGCGGACTTCCATCAGTCCATATCAATTAGTGTATTTTCTGTTATTAAATTTAACATACAGTATATTCAATTAAGGAACACACATTTTTTGCACATTTTTATAAAATTGTACTTTATTGTAATCTACTTGCATTTGTACAATAATTAAACGTACATACATATGTCAGTAGTTTTTTTTATACCCTACACCACCATATGTGGTTGGGGTATTATGCGTTTGTGCTGATGTTTGTAACGCACAGAAAAAATTATCGGACCCTCACCTTAAAGTATACCGTTCAACTCAGAATCACTTTCTGAGTCGATTTTATGATGTCCGTCCGTCTGGTTTGCTGGCTGGCTATCTGTCCATATAAACTTTGTGAACAAAGTACATGTCGCAATTTTAAATATATCTTTATGAAATTTTGCACGAAGGACGAAGTCTATTAAATTGGTTATGATCGGTCCATTATTTCACCTAGCCCCCATACAAATGTCCTCCCGGAAACGTGCATAAATCCCATATCAAATTAATATTCGACACAAATAAGTTTTATACAAGTAGAAACAACATTCTCATCTCAAATTTTATGAGAATCGGTCCATAATTTACCATAGCTCCCATATAAACCCACTTCCGGGAATCGCCCTAATGGGCATAAAATCATATAGATGTTAGTATCAATACATTGTTCTGTATTTGTATAATTTATTTCATATTTAGAAAAAGTGTTGGTCTACAATTGGCTACAGGTCTAATTTTTATCTCACACACAATGGTGTAGGGTATCATATGGTCGGTCTTGACCGACTATACTTTCTCTCTCGTTTTATTTGTATTCATATATACATTAGATAGTGCTAAATCATTAAATTTTAATGTATGTACCATAACTATAAAAAATTCATATTTATAAGTCAATTAATTTACCATTAATGAAAATAAAATAGGTAAACATTTTTAGTCTGTTTTGTCCAATCAAATAATACCCTATATCAGGGGTTCCTGCGATATTTTATATAACTTACACTTTCAGACAATTACCTTTTTCTAAAGAGACTTAAATTTTTTTAATAATAACAATAAGATGGTTAAGGAAACGAAGCTTTCACACAATTTAAGACATAAACAAGCGCGAATGTTATATTCGGCTCGGACGAATCTAAATACCCACCATCAACTTTTTCAAATTTTACGTTATATGGGAGGTGGGCGGTAAAGTGGGCGGAACACGCCCATTTTTAGTTTCCAAGTTTATATTGATCTTCAAACTATTTATATAAAATTTCGTTATCGTACATGCTTTTGTTTAAGAAATATCAGCAGAAAAGTATGAAATGGACACCCTGTGTTTCTAGTTTTTAGCCCATAACTTTTTTGTTTATTAACCGATTTTGCCCATTTTCAATCCCAAACAAACCTTATAAGATAAATATTTGTGTCAAATTTCGTCCCTCTACGTTGTCCCGTTCGAGCCCTATCCTGCTTTCAACAGACGGACGGATATACAGTTGCGTTCATAAAAATAGGAGTGCCCGTTGGTACGAAACCAATCCTTTGTCATTAAATGGATGTGTTTAGGATCGTTATCCTGTGTTAAGTCCCAATTGAAAGGAATTCTGTATTCAGTTTTAAATTATTCATTGTTTTCACACGTAACCGTTGATCTATTATCCTTTTACATGGTGTATTGGATCAACATAATTGTATTATAAAACTCACTATATTATCACTTTAGCACTAACATGATTAACATTCTGACCACAGAATGTTCCTTCATTTTTCTTTTGACCAGTTAATATGCTCTTGTGAGTACTTTAAACTGTAGGCTTCGGGTTTTTTTGGAGAGCAGTGGTGTTTTTCGAGGACTTCAAGCAAATAAATTATTTTTAATCAAGCGTCTGCGAATAGTAAGAGCACTAACTGACAAATTTAGCTTCTTTTGGATGTTACTTGTTGACAGAAAATAATCTATTTTACTAAAAAGGACTATACGAAGGTCATCCGCACTCGATATTTTTCGCTTCGACTTAATATTTCCACTTTCTTTTTGTACAATAATGTATTTGCCATAATTTTATCGACATGATAACATCTACTTTATTTCTCTAAAAAAAATCCATGATTTCTACGATTTTATTTTATTAATTTCGTTTTTTTTTCCTTAGAAGAGCGTTTTCTTCATCCCACTATTAAACAAGGAACTGTTTTATTTAAAAAAACTATTTAAAATATACTTAGCTCACTTCCTAATAATTACTTTTTAATTTCATTAAACAATTTTTAACGTAAACACTTTAATTTTTAAGAATTCACCATCACTCCTATTTTTATGATCAATGCACATTGAACGAAAAATTAAACAGTTGTGAATTAAATCGTAAACGCAACTGTTTTTTTGGATTATTTCTTTTGTGTTTAACTTTTTACATTTCGTTGTAAATACCGTTAAAATTTTGCGAGGTTTTAAAATTACTTTTGTAAAATTTTTACTTAAGAAGGTTTGGTTTGTCACCACTCCTATTATTATGAACGCAGCTGTAGCTAGATCGACTCAGAATCTAACTAGGACCCAGATAATATATACTTTGTGGGGTCTTAAATGATTCGTTCGACATGTTACACACGGAATGACAAAATCAATATACTCCCCATCTTTTTGATGGTGGGTATAAAAAGTCATTTCGAAACTCATATTTTTATAAATGGACGCTAACATAGTGTCTACATTCGGCAAATTTGTATCAAGACAAACTTCAAAGTCAGTACGTATCTATACAAGGTAACCTTAGTTAAACAACTGATTATTGCGGTTGTCAAAGAGCATATATAAAAAACATCAGTGAATTCGCCATATTGTTGTTTTTATGCAATTATTGCCACCTCTATAAATTTGCGTTAGTTTTGACGTTTGTCTTGATAAAAAAATTGTCTAATGTAGACACTATGTAAAGAACCAAGAAATTAGAAATCATACCCTTATCTTGTATACGATTGTCCAATCACGACCACAATCAGACAGAGATTTAATAGGATACAAGTTTTAAATAATATTTCTAAAATTACGGACATATTGTTTAGGTCATGTGGCCGGTAATGTAAACGAATCACATCCATTTTTGGATTCTGGTATCAGCCGAAAAGTTACAACGGACATCCTGTGTTTCTAATATTTGGCCCATAACTTTTTTGTTTATTAACCGATTTTTAATGTTTCACCTTGTATGGGAGGTGGGCGGACCACTTCAATTTTTGATTTCCGAGTTTATGTCGATTCTCGAACTATCTGCACACAATTTTGTTCTCGTATATGCTATTGTTTAAGAGATATCAGCAGGAATGTATAAATTGAAGTTACAAGGGACACCCTGTGTTTCTAGTATTTGGCCCATCACTCTTTTATTGAATATTTGAGCGAAATTGAATATTTGAGCAAAATTAAAATTATAATATCATAAAAATTTGGATCCGTTTAATGTACTTTTGGGACAGCCCTTTAAGACTTATTTATCATTTGATTATCGACTATTTCCGAATCTCTTATTAGATTTTTATATCTTAATTTTCCCTGAATATTTTTTCTACAAAATCTACAAACTTTCTTCTATTTAAATGGGTCAAAACTAATCAAATTTAAGGCTCTAATAGTAAAGCAGACCCAAAAATTAAAATACTTATTGTCACTATAATTCAGCGTACTTAAGAAGTCTGGGTTATAAACTTATTTATTCGGAAATCAAATATGTTTGGAAATTTAATTTTTTTATACAAAATATACCAATGATGTTTTTTTATTAAACACTTTTTCTATATTATATAGAAATTAGAATATTAGAAAATCCCCACAAATTAGATTCGACCTTTTCCAAATTTTTCTTTTGCGCTAAAAGTTAGGAATCTATGACCTGTTATGGAGCATTACTTTTGAATTTTAAGAGGCAGATTTAAATTTATATGGGAATTATGATTGTGAAATATATTATTTCTGGGATAGGGTTTTATATTTGAGCTTAAAAGAAAGTTATTGGTGTCAATAAGATACTCGATAGAATTTCTATAAAATTTGAAAGAGTGATTCAAAATTATAAATACTGTTTGACTTTTATGATGGATGTTTCGTAAAATAATAAACCGCATTCAATCAGCTTCAATAGGTGTTATATTTCCGGCATATCAATGTATTTACATCTGAACTTAATTCTGACATATTATTTTTAAAAATTACAAATGATACCAAATGGACAGACATCGATAAATTGACCCAGTTAATGATTCCAAGCCGATTGGTATATTATTAAGAGAGTATTTATGCTATATTTTTAGTTATTACAAACAGCGGCTTAGGCCGATAATACTATGATAGTGTAGGGTATATAAATAAAAATTTATAAATATAAACAAAAACAAAAGAATACCTTAAGTACTAATCTAAATAGTTCTTTTGTTTTTATTGATTGACTGAAAACATTTTTGGGTTTAACTAATGGAAAAGTTTCCAAATAATATTTACTTTAAATTAAGTATAGATAAGAGGCCTATTTATTATGTGAAGAATTTCCAAAATTAGAAAAAAACTTTTGTCTCATTAAAGGAATATTTTAATAATAAAAGAAATCGATAATCAAAAAAAATAAATAAATTTAAACAAATGTGATTATTGAAGAACGGTATGCAGTCAAATGCACTTTTACTTTTAATTAAAAATTTCTTTTATTAGCTGCTCAAATGTTTGTCTTCAACTCTCTAATGGATCACTAGGTCAATGTTAACCAACAACACTTTTTAATAATTTTACTCAACCAAAACTTTTAGCATAACTCTCGCTATTTTATAGACAACTATTTACAGCCACATACAGTCATATTTAAATTCACATTAAATATCGTGCCATTTTTGTTTGCTTCTTTCAACTTGTGCTGAAAACTAATTTGAATATTTTTTGTATTTTTTTTTTTTTTTTTTTATATTTAAATTAGAGTTGTTAAATAATCGTTTGTATTTGTTATTAAATATTTATTTTAGGCACGTTTTTATTTATTTTGTTTTTTTTCTTGTTTTTTGAAATTATGTTTTGTATTTAGTGAAGAAAATGCTTTAATGCTCAAACATAAAAACGTGTTTCTAATGGTGTATAACGTATTAAAATTTTTAATCGTCTTTATTGATTTATTATTTTATAATGGTCTGATCTTTAAAACGTTAGTAGATTTAATCAAACTAATAAATAATTAGCACAATGATTATCTAAAATTTCTTATCGCAGTTAATTGTTTATTTTGGAGGATTAAATTGTTGTCAAGAACAACTGTTTTGTTTGGGGAAATTAAGGTCGTGTTTAAGAGAGAAGTGTTAAGACTGTTAAGGCCCAACCAGTCAACTTTGCAACGCAACGCAGAATGAAGAAAGGTAGCGTGAAACATTTTGTACAACCAGTCAACAAAAGTAAAGGTATCATATGTTTTTTAACATTGATTGTGAAAACAAATATGTTTTTCGGTTATTTTGTGAACAAAATAAACTACAGGGTTGTTAAAAACTTACGCAGCTACGTAAAAATCTATTTTCTGTAGATTTCTGCGATACGCTACCTAGAATTTTTGTGTCAATAGGTACATATTTGCATAAAACAGGTTGAAACAGCTGATTGCGATACGATGATTTTTAGTTGAGTGGTTGGCGCTTTAAGTTTAATTATTGTTTAGTAAACCAACTATAATAAAATATATTAATAGCGTTTCAAATTGTAACGCTTTACTTTTGGAACAAAATGATAACTCTGGATATTTCTCTGGAGATCGATCCCCACTACATTCGCAATTTCAATAAACATTTTAGTAAATCTTAAATATATTTATGTCTTTTATATAAATAATATAAATATAAATAATATAAATATATATATATGTAAATAGATGTCGAAGAAAAAAAAATCTCAAAGAGCAACAGTTGCTGTTAAAACGTAATAAAAATGGCGCCAAATTTACTAAAAAATATCGCCAATAAACACTTAGTTGACTTACAGGTTATAAATAAAATATACCATTACCTACCTATATGCATAAACATTTAGCTGTTTCTTATGTTACTTTGCTGTTTTAAGTATTTATATACTTGCAAAAACTACTATAAGTAAAAATATGTATATAGGTATTTAGATATTTATTTCGACTCAAGGCAACCCAGTAATCAAGAAATTTTGTTGTTTTCTAATAGTTTTGTTCTTTTTATCTTATTACAACTAGTTTTTTTACTATGAATCTATTTATGTATGTATATGATTCTAAAATAAAAACTTCACCCACAATACAGTGGTAAATTTTTGAAAAATAAATCTGTAACTTCTAATCGGCAAGATTGATTAACATAAAATTTCTCACAGGCGTAGCAAAAGAGTATTTAATGTTATGTTTTGATGGAGGGACCCCACAGATCCCTTAATATTAAAGTGGCGCAGTTTTAAATTTAGTAATGATATTGACTTCAATATTTTTTTATATGGGAAATTCTTCAAACTCGTTTACTTTCGGGGTTAAAAAAAATTTCGTAAAATTTTTAATGGCACATCAACGCTATTTAGTACCAATATTTCTTAGCTCTAGTGGAACTCAGATTTGTTCCCGTGAATGACTTTTACCGAACGGCGTCAGTGTTATAGAAGTTTAAGATAAAAATTTATAAAAAAAAATTGCCAAAATTCTATTTATAGTCCTAAATCAAAAATTATTGGTTTTATATACTCTATAATGGTACATCTTAAATACAAATTAAAAATATCGCGATATGTTAAGTATGCGTGGATATATTATCGATTTATATTTATTTTTTGTGATGTAGTCTTGTTCATATTCATCCATTTTGTAAAAATTTATATTTTTTTTTAAATAAGTCATAAAACATGTTTTTTTTTATATATATATATATACATTTTTTATTTGTACTAAAGTTGTATTAAATGCAAAATCTACTTTTTTCGAACGCTATATTGATTTTGATATAGAGTATTAAAGCAGCTACAGATTGACATATATCATCGGCAATTTTAATTAGCGCCTTGGGTGTGCCTCAACGATTAATATTAAATTAAAAATATCGCGTTCTCATGAAATCCGTTGATGAAAATTTTTAGTGAAATCACATTTTTTGGTAAGTAAAACTTATCACAAGAACTTATTTCAGATTAAAATTGGCCAAACTCCGCTATAACAAAATATGAAAAATTTCAGAATTTATTAAAATAACTATACACTTTTAGCAAATTAATGTTTTAAAATATCGCAATGATTTTAAAATGTAATTTGGAAACCTTCTTTGGTAACGCGATACTTTAGCTTCACTGAAAAAACGTTACGTGTGTACCTCGCGAAAAAGGCACCTCTTGATGCCATTCACATTTTCCCTTTCCAAGTTTGGGTACCTCCTACAGCATTTCTGCAAGAGCTGGAGCCTAATCCATTCTAAATTTTGCAATACCCGAAACGGTGTAAAATCCCTAGTAAAAAAACAAAATTTTAAATTTTGGTTTTATGACTTTTGCACAACACAATTTGACACTGATCAATTGCACGCTAATTATATCTAGAGCCTATATTAGAAGAATTGGACACTTATGATAAATTCCGCGATTACAGCAATCAAAAGAAAAAATAAAAACTTGATAGTTTTAAACACTTTTTTTAGATTTTTTGATTTTGAGTGCTTGTCGGCACCACATGCAACCGTTCCAGGTCTTGAATTTATGTTCTGTTAGTGTTTTTAATATAATTTCATCAAAAGTTATTTCAAAAAATCAGAATAGAAAAATATATTTTAGTTAAAGATTGATTTTATAAAGGTTAACGCAAAAAGAGAATTGCCCATATAACACTGGTCGACAAAAATTTCCTCCCCCAAAGACGAATAGTTGGACTTGATGCATTTTGATGTGCTAAACACGAATCTGCTTTCAGTTTTCTTCTATCAGTTCTGGATTTTTTTTATGTGCGTGTCTAATATTTCGCCCATAGTAAGACCATTACTCTAGTTTATTTCCTCAAAACTCAAGAACGGTGTGTACGATTGACATAAGTGATACACCAAAAGATGCTAAAAATATCTTCAAATCACCTTAACTTTATTTTTTTATGTGCTCAATAGTTTCGAAGTTATTTTGAAATAAGAGTCGAAAAAAAAATATATTTCATGCAAAATTTTAGATTTTTTTGTTACTAAAATTTCTTTTAATAAATGAAAACATCAAACATTTTTCAGTTTATCATCTTTATTTTAAAGCTGGCAATGCTGCGAATAAAATAAGGCATGTATCTTCAAAATTGATGCACAAATCTTGATTTTATTCACAGTTAAGTAAAAATACCTATGCTACATACAATATTTTTTTCAAGAATTTCAGAGTTATGGATCAAAAATTACACCATTTAAAAAAAAAAATAAATAATAATTTTTTCGCTATTAATTACCGAATAACTACGGAAATATTGACTGAACAAAAAATTATGTAAATTCAGCTTAAAGACAATTTAAGTCGCTATATATTGGAGTTTTTTAATTGGACAAACCGTTCTCGAGTTGTACAAGTGTGACTGCCTAAAGGCAGGGTCATAGTAGTCATGCCCACAAAAAAAATCGATGCGTGATAGAAAAAAAGTAAAAGCTGATTCTTATTTAGCGCGTTAAGTTCCATATAATCCACCTATTTTAAAATTTTTTTTTTTTTTTTTTTTGCCCACTAGAGCATCTCCACTTAACTGTAGGTATGCAATAACTGTGAATGCAATAAAAATTTGTGCATCAATTTTCATGATACATGGCTTTATTTAGTCGTAGTTTTACCAGCTTTGAGATAAAGATGATAAACTGAAACATTTTGAATTTAGCATGAAAAAAAATTTTCGGACAATTATTTCGAAATATCTCCTAAACTGTTGTGCGGATAAAAATTTGATAGTAGAACACTTAAAGCCAATTTTATTCCGCATAAATTGGTGTATTATTTATATAAATCGTGCATACCGTTCTCGAGTTATAGTGAAATATACTGGAGTAATCGTCGTATTTAGGGCAAAATATTAGACACGCCCATAAAAAAAATCTCGACCTGATGGGAAAAAAATGAAATAAAAAAATGAAAGTTTAGCATACGGAATTCCATCTAGTCCACATTTTTTTTTTTTTTTTTTTTTTTAGGAGAACAAAAAAAAATGTTTTTTGTCGACCAGTGTAATTAAGAAGCTTGTTTTTTATAGGACTTACCTAGAGCTTTAATAAGATGTAGAAATATTTTAAATAGGATAAGAAGCAAAAATTTGGCAAGCGGCATGCCGCAGAAACAGATATTCTTGTTGTTACAATAGCAAAACAATGACTGCCGCTGCGACATGTCGCCTAGTGTGAACGCGAACTATGTCGGAGCTTACCTACTCTGAGTTCCAAAAGCTATGATCCGGAAACGTCTGTCCAAAAATTAAAATTGTATACTGTTTTGCACTCTTATGTGCATTTCAAAAAATGTTTGATTCAGCCCCACTGTAAACTGTTGAATAAATGTACATACTTTCAGATATACATACTTACATCTATATAGTAGATAGATAATAAATCATACACACATATGTACCTACATATATATATTTTCTTATTTGTCTTTTTATTATTTTTTTTTTTTTTTATAAAAAAAAAAAATCTATAGTAAAAAAATTAAAATCTTTTATTTTGGGTAAACAAAAGAAACGTGCTCGGTGACGTATTTTTATTTGTTTGATGCTTTTACGATACGAATGTATGTATGTTAATAAAGTCGATATGTTTAGTTTATCGTTTCATGAGTGATCAATAGATAAAAAGAGATTTAAAAAGAAATTAAGTTAAAAATAATTAACAAGGTAACAATAGTTTGAATGTAGGAATTCTTTCATTCAATTTTATAATAGATAGATTAATTATTTTAAGAATTAATTCCTTGTTAAATACTCCTTTTAGCATGTCTAGCATATCTATTATTTAGAGAATTTATTTTAAAAATTAATTATTTCAAAGCTCTGCTATTTTAAATATTTATAATTTATATATTTAATTTTAAAATTAGAATAATGAATGATTTTTTTTATACTTCAAACACTAAATTCGATTATATGACATTTTTATATCAAAAATAAGAGTAAGGTATTAAATGTAAGTCAATACCGATGGTAATATACAAATATGTTTTTAATTTTTCCTTAATTTATAAACAAAGGGGACGCGTTAAGACGGCATATTTGTTAATATTTATTATTGTATATTTTAATAGCCTACTTATGTATACATTAGAGTGTCCCGTAGACAAACATTTTGTAGGAACACCCCTCAAACGATGCGTAAAAATTAGCTGAATATAGGACAAATATTAAACAATTTTTTTAAATTGATCTTCAGTTCCCTACCAGCGATTGAATGTCACGGGTCTAGAACATTTCGTCCAAAAAATAGTATTGAGTTTGATCTTGAAATGGGTATCAAAAAATTCGTAATTTTAAGCCAATTATAGAAAAAATATTTTAAAAAATGTTCGCAAAATTTTTGGTCCATAAACCGTCATTTTAGTACATTATGCTAAAAAAAATTTCGATATTTTTCTTAAAAAAATAGATAAGAATTTTACAATTTTGTTCCTTTTAAGGCTAAAATTTAAAAAAATTGCATTGTAGTAAGAACTGTTGATAATATGTACTTTTCCAGCTTTTTTAAAAAATTGTTCATCAAAATACCTTAAAAAGTCTTCTAGCGAACGAAAATCCCATTGGAAAAATTTTTAAAATATTTTTTCCATAACCAGCATAAAATTACGAATTTTTTGATAACCATTTCGATTAAAAAATCGAAACTTTTTTTTGACCAAAATGTATGGGACCCATGATTTAAAAATCGCTGGTAGGGAACTGAAGACTAATTTAAAAAATTGTTTAAATAATTTTTTTGTATTAAGCAAAATTTTATGCATTGTTTGAGGGGTGTTCCTACATCGAAATCTCGATGTAGGACGCTATTCTCGGGACACTCTAGTATACATATATTAAATTTATATTAATCATAGTAATTTTAAGTATAGTATAAATTACAGTGAAAATATAAACTTCAGTGAAAAATCACTCGATAAATGACATAGTGTAAAGCCTATCAAAATTTTGAGTTCAATTAAATGTTTTTGGAAAGGTTCCTACATAAATGTCTTCCTGATTCTGTTATTTTTTAGTTGATTTTTTTTTTTTTCTTAAACTTTTTTGGCAAGTAAAATTCATATACATTTTCAAATTTTTTGTCCAAATTTGGCACGGTTATAGTTAAAAGAAATTTCAATTATCTTATTATCTTAAGTAGTTATCCATCCTATTAGAACATTTTACTAAAAAAAAAGTACATATTAATTTGAATATTTTTTACTTTTTTATTAATATTAATATTACACAGGTCAACAGAAAAAAAAGGCTTGAATAACAACTATAAAGATTTGCTGTATTATGGTTCCAGTAGTCCAAATATGGTCCAAATTTTAAATTCTATGGAGAGGTTTTTTTTTAAGTTTTTATGTAAAATTATAAATTTTTTTAGACATTTTTCCACATAATTAATGATAACTCAAAAAGTTAATTCCTTTATAAATTGCGTTTCAATCGGCTGAGTAGTTTCGGAGTTATAATAAAAAAATGAAACAAAAAATATATTTTTTACGTGAAAATAGCAAGTTTTTTTGTTTTAAAAAAATCATTAAAAAAATAAAACGGCAAAAACTGTTCAGATTTATTGCTCTATCGCAAAGCCACATATAATAGCAACAAAATAAGATATCGATCATAAAAATCTATTGATTTTTTAGTTTTTTGAGACATTTTTCTATTTATGTTGCCATAACTCAAAAACAACTTGTCCGATTTTGTTAAACTAAATTTACAAAAATTTTGGCTTACAATATCTTTAAATGATGTATACAAATAGTTCAAGGATCAATGTAAACTCGGAAACAAAAATGGGCGTGGTCACTCACCTTACCGCCCACCTCTTATATAACGTAAAATTTGGAAAAGTTTATGGTGGGTATATAGATTCGGCCAATCCGAATATAACATTCTCGCTTGTTTTTTTAATTTTTTTTTACTAACTATATTTTTTGACTAACAATTTTTTTCATTTTTTGTATTATAACTCCGAAACTACTCAGCCGATTGAAACGCAATACATAAAGGGATTAAAGGTTGTTTAAATTAAAATTTTTGTAAGTTTATTTTAATAATATCAGACTAACATTTTTTGAGTTATCATTAATTATGTGGCTAAATGTCTAAAAAAAATTTATAGATTTACTTAAAAATTAAAAAAAAACCTCTCCATAGAATTTAAAATTTGGACAATATTTGTACTACTGGAACCACAATATATCAAAATTGTAAAATGGTTTTACAAGCATTTAACATTTTTTCAATTTTTTTGCCTTGTGTTATTGTAGCTGACAATAAAAAAACTCAATTGTTCTACTTTCAGATAATGTCTTGTGTATAGAAGAATACTATATCAGATATATATATATTTTAACCTAAAATCGTTTACATTTGACAACTTACTAAAAAGTTAATAAAACTTCATGATGGGATATACTAAATATAAATTCGCTCCCTACTCATGATATGTTTGAACAATCTGCTTACTCGTACGAATTGATTCATCATGTTTTTGTGTTTATTAAAACTACGTATTTTTTTAAATTTGAAAATTCTTGCGCGACATTTTTCCTAGCCCATTGAACTTGAAATTTCGTATTTTTTATAAATAGAATTTTGATAAAAAATATTTTACTCATTTAAAGGTGTTGGTTTTAATAAATCAAAACAATTTTTTTACATACAGTCATAGTCATATATATTTACACTTTTTAAAATTTTTTGAACATTTGGAAAAAAGTCAAATATTTTTGTTATAAAATATTTTTAAATAATTTTTTTGTTGTTGTGTAGCCTGAAATGTCTAGAAAATGTTGTAGTAGTTTCTGAAAAATTAAATAAAATCTCTAATAAAAATTTAACATAGTTTGAATATTTGCAAATTTTTTTTTTTTGCAATCGAAGGTATTTACGGCGAGAATGTATGGTTTTTAGAAATTTTATGAAGTCCGCATTATAGAAAGTGCAATTCAATATTTCCAAATTTTTTCTGTAATATAATACGCGATTTCCAAATATTACCAGACTACATTATTACTAATTTTATTTTTGTATTGAATTTTGTATGCAATTAAAATAAAACAAACATTTATATGGAAGTTATGATCAATTATGGGCCGGCACACAGATTTATACTTATATTGAACTTATATGTGCCAAAGTTCATTAAAATATTGCTATATTTAAAGAACTAATGATCGCTAAACCCCTATTTCGGGAGGAAATTTATATGGGACTAGGTGAAATAATGGACCGATAATAACCAATTTCAAAGATTCAAATTACTTGTTCCGCTATAAGACGTTTAGATTCGGTTGTTATTTTTAGAAGTTCTTGATACTAAAAATAACTGTTTGAAACAAATGAAGAATAAATAATGTTATACATAATTTTTTATTAAAAAATGTGTTGGTTTAATAAAAATTAAAACTAATTTCCTTGGATAGGTATCAAAAATAAGAACATCTTTCGATGTCAAGCCTATGTTCTTTAGAAATGATACGAATTTGTACTACTTTTGAATCACAAGTTCAGGATCTTACTGTTTTATGAAAACATAACAAGTCATACAAATTTTAAATTTTCATCAAAATGTATGCAAAAATATCAATATTAATTTGTAAAATAGAGTTACATGAAAAATAGAGTTACATGAAAGATTTATTAAGTAACACGAAATTAGGAGAATATTTTATAGTATTAGATAAAAAATGCAAATTTTTCATACACATATGCAAAAAAATTTATAAAATGAACCCCTTGTGAAAGAATTTGAACTATATTATGTTTCTAAATAAAAATTTCAATAGATTAGTTAAATGCTATAATTAAGATAATTAATATGATTACTACGATTTTTCGGGTAATCGAATAACACTGATTAACAAAAAAATTTGTTTCGTCTTCCTTCAAAAAAAAATATGTGGACTAAATGGAATTCGACATGCTAAACACGAATCTGTCAGTTTTTTCCCATCAGGTCGAGTTTTTTTATGGGCGTGTCTAATATTTTGCCCTAAATACGACGATTTCTCGAGTATATTTCACTATAACTCATGAATGATATTAGAGTTGGGTTTATTAGCTCAATGAACTGACTGCTCTTTTTAGCTTAGTTCACTCAATTGAACTAGTTCACTAGTTCAATATCAAACATATCCCATAATGAGCTTTTTCATTAAAAGACAATTGAGCGAATGAGTAAAAAGAGCGACACTAAGTTCAACATGTCTGTTTACTGAAAACCATTCACTTAATAAGCTGTTTCTTAACAGCCTAAAAGTAGACACTGATAATAACAAAATTAATTTGTAGAATGTGTCTTTTTATGTACAACGTTTAAAATGTGGGAGCATAATATCAAAATGAGCGCAAAAGAAAATTTCTCATACTTTTTGCATAACAGCTCAGTATTGATCTAATAGCGCTCAGTTTATCATCTTCATCTCAAAGCTGGTAAGACTACGTATATAATAGGCCACATATCTTCAAAATTGATGCACAAATTATGATTTCATTCACAGTTAAGTGAAAATACCTATGTACACCTACAATTAAGTGGAGATACACTGGTGGGCAAAAAACAATTTTTCTTTTTAACCCTACGATTACTATCTTGGTCTGGCCAGACCAAATTTGATTGAAGTTCAATATCTTTTTAAGTAACAAATCAAAAAAGGAGAAACATGATATCTATAACTGATATCTACTCAATCGAATGAAATCAATTTTGAGTCGATTGGAGTACGATAACTAGGAAAATTTTGGGTTTAAAGTGAAAGTACGCTAAGTGAACCTCTTGGACTGGATAGACCACAATGTGTTTTCTCTTCGTAAACATGTTTCTTTTTATTCGTCTATGTCTAATCATTCTAAAAACAACCATGATATGTTGTTGACATATCAGACATCTTATAGTCTGAATAAAATAGGATTTAACCAAATTTATGAGTAATTGATCTTCAATCGAGAATGAAAATTAAGTTACAGAAAAATTTGCAATTAGTTCAAAAAATGACATCGTGTTGCAAAAATGTACATTATTAAATGCTATAAAATAGTCTTTTCAGATTTTAACGCCTTACAGCAACTAAAAAGGAAGAGAATGAAATGGGAATGACGTCTTGTTTTTGAAATCGTGATAATGAACAACTGTAATTTCCATACAATGATGATGAGGGTGACGAAACGTTAGGTTCGGAAAATACTGGACATTCTGCAATAAAGTAAATTTGAAATCCAAATGTACTTACTCGGAACCACTTAAAACTCTCAAAATACTATAACCAACTCGACAATTTCCACCGAGTACTATGAAAATTTTTAAACGAATGTTTTCTCCAGAAGACATTTATTGTTCAAGATATCAAAAATAAATTGCAATAGGTACCTTGAATAATAAACAACCAATGGAATAGGTTTAGTCGATCACAGATTATATAATCACGATATTTATAAACCGAAAATGTCAATAAGATGATTCACTACATTGCTATTTTTTTCCGATATGACAATTCAAACACTTACCCTATGCATCAATAATGTAGAAAATCAGCTATCGTAAACGATGTTTGGGTAATTCTGATTAAAAACGTGGAGTCTATATCTTTCTCGTAAATTTGTAATGAATAAATAGCTCTATTATTATCTTGTACGTACATATTTCAAAATATACATTCCACCAAAAATACTATACAAAAACAAATTATCTCCTTAGACAACGAAATTATAAAAATTATACGCAATTTAATAACGAAAATTAAGCAACAAATAATGTTTAGATGTAAAAAATGTGACATTACTATCAACCTATGACACTGTAAATAAGCAAATTCATATGTTTGCTATGACTGCCAAGCAGAGTTATACTAGATAAACATTATTTTTAATAAAAATAACAATATTCACTACAGTAATAGCTGAATATTACAATAAAAGTGAAAATATAAAATAGATATTAAAAATTTTACAAGTATTATTGCTGTATTTCTGATTTATTTTTTATGTTATTAAAATATTCAAATAATCATATTTTTGCCTTTAGTCTTTTTAACCAAAATATGTTGGATAATTTTAAAATTAATTAAATATTCATATATTTCGTTTATTCAAGGTTATATCACCATAACTTCCTAATTTGTTTTTAAAAATACATACATATTATGTATGTCCATATTTTGCAAAGTTAAGTATGCACCTTAAATTATTTTCAACACTGTTTGTATTAATTTTATAAGATACTAGCTGAATGCTCCTGGGCATAGAATAGAACTAGAAGTTTATGTGAGAGCCACCCTATACTAAATTTTCAAAAAATTTACTCATTTTTTTGAAAATACAAAAACAAAATATAGTCACATATATACATGTATTTTGTTTTTGTATGAATTAGGTTTCTGACAATTGAATTAGGTTTTTTTCTCTCACATAAATATCTAGTTTTTAATCTATGCTCCTGGGTTGCATGGAATCTAAAAGATTAATAAAAAAAATAGAAAACGTAAAAAACAGCTTTCAGATTTGTCACAAAAAATTAATAAAAGTGTGAAGTGCAAAAAAAAAAACGTTGCTATTTTCATCAATTTAATTTTAATTTATATCCTATAGTTCCTTCCAGCCTAAAGTTTATCTATATTTAAAATTTCGTTAAAATCGGTTCAGCGGTTGAGGCCTGATTGTGTCGCAAAAAACAAACACACACACACACTTAATCTTATAATATAAAATATAAATTTTATTTAACTGTGCCAACAAGATTTTTTGTCAAAACATCCCAATAAACCATAGAACGATATGATAGCGGTAACGATATCATATTAGGTGCCGATTATAATATCATATTGTATTGAAGAAAACGATTATTATGATATTGAGATTTCGAAATATTTCTTTCCAATAAAATAAAAAAATAAACATTTGGAAAAAACTTCAAATAAAAATAAAAATTTTTCAACAAACAAAAACAAGCTGGGAATCAAATACAAAAAAGTCAATAGTTTACAGATTTTTAGTGGTAAAACCATGTTATTTAGGTATGTAATTGCAGAAATATGTATGTCCCTAAGGAATAATCATGCTTGCAAATATTATTGATAATATTTGCATAAAATATCATGTATGATGATTTTTATGTTTTATTATTTTTTTTTTTTTTTTTATTTAGGATTTTAATCTTATTTTAGCTGATTATGGTACTTTATAATTATATTTAGAATATTTAAATGAAAATAAACATATTTTTTGGTATTAAATGGCATTCAAAAAAAAAAAAAATAATAATGACGATTTTACTATCGTTATTTTTGGAAATAACGATATCGAAAACGATATCATAATTTTAAGGAAAAACGATATCATAAGAAAAGGTCCGTAAAAACTATCGTTTTAGATTCGAAAACGATTGTCACTAGTGATAATTTTTATCATCTAGATAATATCGTTTCGATATCGTTATAATATCGTTTGGTTTATTGGGATATTTTCCAAAAAACTAATAAATACATTTTTAATCAAATTAATATTTCTGATATTTACTTACATAACACAGCTTGTTTAAAATAAATGTTGCTTATAATTGTGGATACTTTAATTGACAATTGTTTGGAAATTTTACGCGCTTCTAGTAGTTTTTTTTTTTTTTTTTCGTTTGAAGTTTTATTTGTTTACATATGGCACTCTATTTTAATAAATAAAATTAAAATGATAGAAACTATAAGAAATTAAATATTATTAATTTTATCACAATTAAATTTATTTTTTATTATCAATTTAATTGGTGTCATTTAACAAACACTCTTGGTAACACTTAAAATTACTATGCTTTAGTATATTTGAAATTAAAAAAAAAAAAAAACACAATGATTTTTGTGACAACAAAATAAAATCAAAACAAAACCAAAAATTTGTAAAAAAGAATAACAAATGTTGATATTTTGTTCTGCTGCTGCGATCGTTTGGGTTTTAACTCTGCTTTCGTTTGTTTTGTTTTCTTGTAAATGAGTAAATATGTATGTATGTAAGTATGTATGTTTTTCCATAAGTGGGGGTATGTAAATATGTTTTTATTTTGTTGTGTTTTTTTTCTCTTTCTTTAATAGTAATCGCACAAACTATGAAATAATCACACATATTTACACACACACAAACTAATGCTATACTTATTCATAATAAATTCAACAAGAGCACGACTTTATAAACGAATAAATAAAATTTAATCCACTTTAAAATATTTTTTGTTTGTTTTATTCTTGATCGCTTTATTAAATTTTCTTTCTTTTATTGCTGTTAGTTTCGAACTTTAAACCTTTCACTGACAAAGGATTAGTGATAAAAAAAATAAAATTTTTTATAAAACATAAAAACTTTTCAATTTTATTTGAAACACACACATATGTTTATTTTTTATTTACTTTAAATTTGTTGTAAATTTTAAACAGGAAAACTAATAGATTTGACAAAAATCTTGTGGATACAAAAATAAAAATATAAAAACCAAAACAAATAGTGTCTGTAAGCACCAACGGCAAGTTGCTTCCGACTTGTTTGATTTCTCACGCACAACTAACGTTTGTACGAATACGAATAAAATGTTTATGAAAAGCTTTATGTTCAAAGTTGTAGGTTGTGAGCTAAGGTGGCCAGATGGGGAAAAATATTTTAATATTTTTTATTAATTTTAATTAAAAATACATAATATTTCGGTACTATACACAGTTCATTTTAGATTTAATCAATAGCTTTATATAATATAGGTGACCACAAAAAAGCTTATTTCCGATAATTCCATTTTAAATTTTAAAAATTTGACCTCTCTGAAATTTTGTCTATAGTAAGTATAGCGATAGAGCTTCCTACAAAAAAAAATTATAAAAAAAGTTGAAGATGGACTTTTTAAGATAATTACACTGGTCAACAAAAAAAATCCTCCCCCATAGACGAATAGTTGGATTTGATTAATTTTGATGTGCTAAACATGAATCTGCTTTTAGTTTTTTTCCATCAGACGAATAGTTGGACTTGAATGATTTTGATGTGCTAAACATGAATCTGCTTTTAGTTTTTTTCCATCAGGTCTGGATTATTTTTATGGGCGTGTCTAATATTTCGCCCATAGTAAGGCCATTATTCTAGTATATTTCCTCATAACTCAAGAACGGTGTGTACGATTGATCAAAGTGATATACCAAAAGATGTGGAATAAAACTCCCCAAACATAATTTTTTATGTGCTCAATAGTTTCAGAGTTATTTTGAAATATGTGTCCGAAAAAAAAAATTTTCATGCAAAATTTTAGATTTTTTTTATCAAAATTTCTTTTAATAAATGAAAACATCTAAAATGTTACAGTTTATCATCTTTATCTTAAAGCTGGTAATGCTGCAATTAAGTAAAAATACCCATGTTACATACAATTGAATAGAAATACAGTGGTGGCCAAAATTTATTTTTTTTATTTTTTCTTGAAACAAAAATAGATGGACTAGGTGGATTCTGACGAGTTTAACAAGAATCTGCATTCACTTTTTTCTATCGGGTACTGATTTTTTTTATGGGCATGACTAATATCATCACCTTATTCAGTCAAACTTAGGCTATAACTCAAGAACCCTTTACACGATTTTGATAAGTGATACATCAAAAAATGCATACGAAAGTTATCTTCAAGGTATGTCAACAATATTTTTTATTCGCTCAAGAATTTCAGAGTTATGTCTCAAAATTTTCACCACTTTTCGAAAAAATAAATTTTAAAATTTTCAGTTCTAATTACCGAATAACTACGGAAATATTAACTGGACAAAAAATTATATAAATTCAGCTCAAAGACAATTTAGGTCGCTATATATTAAAGTTCAATTTATCTTAATTGGACAAACTGTTCTCGAGATATACAAGTGTGACTGCCTAAAGGCGGGGTCATAGTAGTCATGCCCATAACAAAAAATCAATGCGTGATAGAAAAAAAGTAAAAGCTGATTCTTATTTATCACGTTGAATTTCATATAATCCACCTATTTGTTTATATAATACGAAAAAAAAATTTGTTTGCCCACTAGTGTATTTCCACTTAGCTATAGGTGTGCATGGGTATCCAAATTTAACTATGAATCTAATCAGGATTTGTGCATCAATTTTTATGATACGTGGCTTTATTTACTATTAAAAAAAAAGTTTTAGTAAAAAAAAGAAATCTTGAATTTTGCATGAAAAATTTTTTTCCGATACGTTTTTCGAAATATCTCCTAAGCTATTTGATAGTAGAGCAATTTAAAGCTTATTTTATTCCGCATATCGTGGTATATCATTTATATAAATCGTGCATACCGTTCTCAAGTAATAGTGAAATATACTCGAGTAATCGGCATATTTAGGGCACAATATTAGACACGACCATAAAAAAATCCCGGCCTGATGAAAAAAAAAAAACTGAATGCAGATTCGAGTTTAGCATGCGGAATTCCATCTATTCTACATACAATTTTTTTTTTTTTTTTTTTTTTTTTTTTTTTTTTTTGAATGAGCTCGAAAACAATTTTTTGTCGACCAGTGTTATTTTTAAAGATAATTTTTAGAAGTCTTAAGCCCAAATTACAATAGCGCGTAGTCAGCAACAGTATCAGCAAAAATTATCAGCTGATCACTGTCAGTACAACATGTTGCTGCCGTTATAATTACAATTCAGCGTAGGCAGCCACAATTTACAACCACCATCAAGCTTTGTTCTACTTGTGTATTTTAGCCTCTCATTTATTTGCTCACTCTCTTTGTCTCGCTCTCAAACTGAATGCAGCGCAGTGAATTTAGAAACAGGGCTAAATGAAACAGCACTGAAAACTGCCGCTGGCCAAATGTAAGCAACACCATAACAAACAGTGTGTTATAAATGATCAGCAGATTATGGCAGCACACACTGCTGCTGACTACGCGCTATTGTAATTTGGGCTTTAGTCTTCACAAAAACGTTTATTAATTTTTTATACGACATCTTAAAATACAAAGTTTCACAAATTTATTGCAAAAAAAAATATTTTGATATCTTTTATACAACATAAGTTTTGGCCATTGAAAAAAATCGGTTTATCACGCTTAAAGCTATAGAGTTGCCACAGTTTTCAAAATAAAATGACGCTTCTTCTCAAAAAAAATAATTAAAGTTTGAAGTGCAAAAAACTGCAGTATTTTCGCTATTTTCATCAATTTAATTTATCTTATAGTTCCTTACGGCCTAAAGTTCACCTATATTTAAAATTTCGTTAAAATCGGTCACAATTTTGAACAAAAATTAATAAAATTTGGCACACAGATTTCTTATAGTCCAGGGAAAAAGCTTATTGTTATGATAGGTTCATTATTTCACTTAGCCCCCATACAAATTTCCTCCCGGAAAAGGGTTTAACGATCATAAATCCCTTAAATATATACAATATTTTAATGAAATTTGGCAAATCTTAGCATCGACGCAATATTCTGTATTCGTATGTTTTATTTTACAATTAATATAAGTATCGGTCCAAATTTGGCTCCAAGTCTGATAAAAGTCCGCTCCCCGAATTATAATGTACACAATGGTGTAGGGTATCATTGACCGACTATATCTTTTTCTCCCTTTTTTTTTTTTTTTCTTTTTTTTTTTTTTTTTTTTGCAAAATGTTCGCAAAAGTTTTTACAATTCTTTAGCTTAAGCCATTTTATCGTAAGTGCCATTTTCCTCATTTATATAATGAGATTGAAATTCAAGGCAAAAAAAAGTATTCGACATTATACTTTATGCTACGAAAAATCAAAATAATTAAATTTTTTATTAAGATGTAGCTTTTTATTTTCACTTTATAACCTCTTTTAAGCATTTTGATATAGGTTTGATAAGAATTTTGTTATATTCAGGATCAATTTTGTTTCATTGCATTTACAATATGAATTTAATACAATTTTTCTTCGTGAAGTTTAAAAATTTAAGTTTTTGTTAATAAAAACTTCACAAATGCTCATTTAGATTGATATCAGGTGGTTATAATGCGTTTTGTTATTATTTTCGTGCAGTTACAGACAAATTTAAGCTTTATAATGAAGGCAGAATACTTTGGGTTATTATCCTGGTAAACATAAGTCTGTTAGATATTCCTAATTTCTCAGCACTTTTATGTAAATTTTATTTAAAAATTACTATATAATATCGATAGTCTATTATTCCATCTATAAATACTAAAATACCTACTCCAGACCCCATCACATACCCCCTAACCATAACACTTCAACCACCGATTTTTACGGTAGCTGCCTTATTTCTCTCTTCTAGCTCGGTATATGGCTTTCGATAGACTAGAACATTCATATTGCATACGAAATGATTTAGCTTGATGCCAATTGCAAAAATTTCATCCGTTCAGAATTTTTTTGACTTCCTGCTATATCCTCTTACAAAATCTAATCTCAATTCTATAACCCTTTTGAGATGTGGGGGCTTCTTTATACCAGACCTGACTCTAAAATCATGTATTTCTTCAATATTTCTAAATTTTTAGAATGCAACGAGTGTTCCTAAGTATTTTTCATTATGTTTAGCCATGTTCGATGAGTTTATTTTATAATTTTGTTTCACTTAACGTAAAATTTTACGTTCAACTAGCTTCTTTAAACCTTAATATCCTGCTGTTTCAGAATTATTTATAAGTGAATTTCACTTTTTTTTATTTTATTTTGGGACGTGTTTTTTTACGCCTTTTCTACAATTTAATTTTCCTATTTGCTTTGCTAAAAGTTATTAATTTTGAAGTTTTTGGTTTGAACTTTTTCTTAATTTATTTATTTACACAAAATCACAATAAAATGATGTAAAATTATTTAAAACACATGTAGTTGTTATCCTATATCTAAAACCAATAACAAAAATACATAAGAAAATGAAATTGAAAAAAGATTCGGCTGTGCCGAATCTTTGATACCCTTCACCATATTACCATATTACCATCTTACTATCTTACCGACATCATATTACCATATTACCGACAAATAATAAAATTTTCGCCTTAACGTATGCTTTCATATTTTCACATATATAAATCTAAATTCTTTTCAAACTACGAAAATTTGAATATATAAAAAAAAACAATCATAGCAGGCTTTGCTTTTAAAAAAATAAACAACAACAACAATTCCATATTTATTTATTTTTTTTTTTTTTTTTGTGTATATACAAACTGGCTGCATATACAAAGAACAACAACAACACTGTTATTCATTATATGACTGCTGTTTCTAACTAAACTACTTGTCTATTAGAGCCCTGCAAACTGTGTCTTATAAGGCTGTACAAGCCATTTGATATTTTTCAAGTGTTGTTATCAGTGTGTGTGCGGAGTAATAAATACTGTTCTGCAGGCACTTAAAACCATACAAATACTGCGTGTGTGCTTCAACTTTATGAACAAATCATGAGTGTGCTATGATAGCGACCAAACAAGCCTCTCAAAGGCTTGTATAAAAAAATACAAGCCTTTTGACCACTTGTTTGCTTCAATAAGGAAAAAAATTGTGTTTTCTTTTTTATTAAAATTATATGTGTGTGTGTGCGTTCATGACTGTATAAAGTAATTTCGTAAGTAAAACAGTCGTTTAAAAGTATTGTTTATAAACTTATTGTTATTTACGATCAAATAAATTATTAATGTTACTAGTTATAACAATTTAAAGAAACATGCATTAAGTTTTATTAGTAAACAGATTTTATTAAATATTTAAAGTTTTTTACAAGGTTTTTTTATATTATTATTGATTATATATTGAACATGCACATATGACGGGACACACAATTTAGGTAAACGTCTTAAAATATTTCATTTATAATTTTATTACAGTGCAGATGTTCCATCGTATTCTTAACATTTGGGAAAATTTATTAGTCAAGGAGTAAACGTATATGGAAACGAATTTGAAAAATGAAATGACATTGTTCTATATTATTTCCTTTTAGTTTTAAAATAGAATGATTACTTAGTAAATATAAATTAAATGCAATAAAATCTATCATAATATAAATAAGTACAATTTTTAAATTTTTTATAAACATACAATTAATAATAAGACTAACTTTATTTAAAATATAAATAAATACTAAAGATAAATTTTCTAACTTACATATGTAACTGACAGTTTCAAATGTCAACTTTAATTTTTTTACTTTTTTAACTCTTAATAAAGAGTATTTTTTAATAACTTTATGAATTCATCCTTTTACATTTATTTAGAAAAGAAGAACCAACAATAAAATATAGACATACTGTATATATGTGTGTGTATGCAAGAATATTTATAAACAACCACTTTTTACACATTATGAAGATTTTTTGCCACACACAGCAACTACGTATTACAAAAAACAAACAAATCATTAAGCCCACTTGAAATCTTTAAATCATTTCTCATCGTCTTGTATGATTTGCTTTTTTTTGCCACACCACTTGCACCACTTGTTTACGATAAATGATTTGAACGCACGGATTTGCAGTCGCTCATACACAGTACACACTTGCTTTGCTTCGGGCAGCGAACAGTACGAACAGTATTTATTGTTGTTTTTGCACATGTTGGCTATGAAACACACACTTGAAATTCAAGTGTGTTTGCTTTTCAAATCATCTTGCGCAGGAGACTATTGTCTATACAAAAAACGTTACTAATAGTCATTACAATGCTTAATATACATGTTTGTGTGTGTATTTATATTCTTAACAGATTTGTTTTTGGGCCATAACTCTGTTGATTATGAACGAATTTGGTTTATTTAAAAAAAACGAAATTTTATAAAAACATTTAAGACTGATCTATCCTAATATATATTATAAAAATGAGGTGTAAGTTTGTTTGTTTGTTTGTTTGTTTGTGCGTCAATCACGTCTAAACGACTGAACCGATTTTCACGAAATTTGACACACAGATAATACCAGTGCCAGAGGTGGTTATAGGCTATATAAGATTTCGATTGGATGCCACGCCCACATTTTACGCCCACTTTTTATAACTTCCAAACGGTTGGACCGATTTTCACGAAATTTGACACACAGATAGTATCAGTGCCGCTGATCATTATAGGCTATGTAAGATTTCGATTGGATGACACGCCCTTATTTTACGCCCACTTTTTATAACTTCCAAACGGTTGGATCGATTTTCACGAAATTTGACACACAGATAGTATTAGTGCCGCTCATCATTATAGGCTATGTATGAACTGGATTGGATGCCACGCCCACATTTTACGCCCACTTTTTATAACTTCCAAACGGTTGCACCGATTTTCACGAAATTTGACACACAGATAGTATCAGGGCCACTGATCATTATAGGCTATGTATGAACTGTGTTGGATGCCACGCCCACATTTTACGCCCACTTTTTATAACTCTTAAATGGTTGTACCGATTTTCACGAAATTTGACACACAGATAGTATCATTTCCGGTGGTCATTATAGGCTATGTATAAACTTGGTTGGATGCCACGCCCACATTTTACGCCCACTTTTTAAAACTCTTAAACTGTTACACCTATGTTCACCAAATTTGACACACAGATAGTACCATTACCGCTGGACATTATAGGCTATGTATGAACTGGGTTGTATGCCACGCCCACTTTTTATAACTCTCAAACGCCTGTACCGATTTTTAAGAAATTTAACACACAGATAGCACCAGTAACGGTGGTCGTTTAAGGCTATGTAAGAACTGGGTTCACGCCCATATTTTACGCCCACTTTTTAAAACCCCTAAACAGTAGCAATTGTTTTATATTCCCTATTAGGGGGTAGCGAAGCGCACCGGGTTACGCTCGTATAAAAATAAAAATCTGTAGCTTGAACAAGGGCTTCAAAAATAAAAAATTCGTTTTCCCCGATATCTCAGTTATTACTGAACCGATTTATTTCATTTTTTCAGAACAAAAATTCAGAAAATAATTTCCGAGCCACCTTTAAAAATTCGAAGTCCCTGGTATATACAGAGGCTTCAGAAACTGAAAAACCAGTTCCAAAAACCGGTTTTTAAAGCATATCTCCGCCATTTATAAACCGATCCTGCTGATTCAAAAAACCAAATTTTATAAAAATATTTGTGACTGATCTGTATAAAAACAAAAATTTATAGCTTAAATCAGGGCTTCAAAAAATAAAAAATGCGTTTTGTCCGATATCTCAGTTATTATTGAACCGATTTATTTCATTTTTTCAGAACAAAAATTTAGAAAAAAATGTCCGAGACTTCTTTGTAAAAACAAAGTCCCTAATATGCTAAATTCCAATAGCAAAATTCTCGAAAGCATTTCCGATCGTTTGATATATATATTATATATGTCAGTTATCGGTGGGCTTCATAAACGCCATTTCAACCGACACACGGACGGACGGGCGGACATGGTCCTATCGTCATCATTTCTTACAAGGATCCCGAAAATGTAAACTTTTTTGCTCTCCGACGAAAATTGTAAGAATTACAAACGGAATGACAAACTTATATATACCCTTTACACCTTTGGTGAAGGGTATAATGAATATAATTATAGGAAATGACAAATAAGCAACATGTCGAATACTTTTTTTGCTTTTGAATTCGTATACTGTTGAAAAAATGGCAACACTCATTAAAGTTCTGTGCACTTGGGAGCAAATATTACTAAAAATAGAAAGAAATACATATTTCAAAAAATGTTTGTCATTTTAATCGAAATAATTCAATAATTATATAAATTATAACGAAATTATAAGAAATGAAATGGTATGTCGAATACTTATTTTGGCCACTGTATAACAATATTAAACCATCACAAAAATGCTTCTCCTATGATGTTTTGTATTCTGCACTAGTATTATATCGAGTAACGGTTAGGACTCGCTATAATACTAGTTATAAGTTTACCAACAACTGCAGAATATGCACGTTTTCATGCTGAATCTGCTAGGAATTAATAGTTTATAGAAGGTCTCTAGCATTTCCTTATTTTCATACAACTGAAAAACCTTCGAAATGTTTACATTGATAAATCAGTCTCTTTAATCAACAAATTTCTTAATTCTTCTCGCTAATATCCATTTCGAATTTTATTAACTATTTGCTTGAAAATAATTTTATTGATTCAATATACGTTAACACATTATCAGTAATTGCTTTGCGAATTGAAAAGGAGCAATTGGAACAAAATTTTATTACTGATTTTGGAAGACCACCTATCAGCAATTACAAAAGCGCCAATTTAAATAACGGGACTTTGTGGAACTTTTTTAATTCTTGTCCAATAAATATTAATATAAAAACAAAAAAATTTCAAAAAAGTTGAAGACGGAAAAATCGCCAAGATATTTTTGTTGATAACCTATTTCAAATTATTATTATTCTATGCTACAGATAACACATCAGTCTTTAATATAAAAAAAGATTCATAAAGATCTTGCTTAAAACAAAAAAAATTACAACTATTCATAATTAAACTTCTCACCAAAAAAATACTTTGTATTATATTTGTCTTCAACAACAGTCTTGTTCAAGGTTCCGTTACTTAATAACGGTTAACATTTTTTTATACCCACCATCAAAAAGATGGGGGGTTTATTGATTTTGTCATTCCGTGTGTAACATGTCGAAGGAAGCATCTAAGACCCCATAAAGTATATATTTTCTGGGTCCTGGTTAGATTCTGAGTCGATCTAGCTATGTCCGTCCGTCCGTCTGTCTGTCTGTTGAAAGCAGGATAGAGCTCGAACGGGGCAACGTAGGGAGATGAAATTTGGCACAAATATTTATCTTATATAAGGTTTGTTTGGTATTGAAAATGGTCAAAATCGGTTAATAAACAAAAAAGTTATGGGCTGAAAACTAGAAACACAGGGTGTCCGTTAACTACTTTTCTGCTGATATTTCTTCAATAAAAGCACGTACGACAACGAAATTTTGTACGTATAATTCGGGGGTCGATATAAACTCGGAAACCAAAAATGGGTGTGGTCCGCCCACTTTACCGCCCACCTCCAATATAAGGTGAAAATCAACGAAATTGTGTTCAAATAGTTCAAGGACCAATGTAAAGTCGGAAACAAAAAATGGGCGTGGTCCGCCCACTTTACTAACCACTTTACCGTCCCCTTCCATATAACGTAAAATTTGAAAAAAGTTTATGGTGGGTATATAGATTCGGCCGGGCCGAATATATTCGCGCTTGTTAATATTTTCTTTATTTTTCAGTTACTTGGAAGGTTTTTAATAAGAATAACAAAATTTTTGTTCAAAACGGGAAAACAATTTTTTTGATAAAATATTGTCCATTATTTAACCTAGCCACCATACAAATGTCCTTCCGGAATAGGGCTTAACGCTCATAAATACCTTTAGTATAGCAAATAACTCAATAAAATTTGGCACAGAGAAGTTTAATATAATGTATACCAAATTTCATAAAAATCAGTCCGTAATGGACCATAGCCCCCATATAAACCCATCTTCCGAAAATCACTTTAACGTGTATAAATTCCCGGGGCTTATATTTGAATTGTTTATTATTTTAGATATGCAAAAATTAATATTTTCTTTATATGGTGGCTACCTCTCCATATTTCCATTGTATTAATCCTCAAGCCCCGATCGAAAAATTAAATTTGTTGGAAACATAAGTTATCACAAATTAAACCCTTTTTCGAGATTAGAAGAGAGAAATTTGTATTCAATAAAAAACTTTTTAGTTATTTTCACATTTGATTTTTATTTATTAATATAAATCCTATAAATACCATGCTTGTATATTTTTTAATTATAAAAGTTTTTAATTTTAGTTTTTCTTTTAAAAATTATATAAAATAACATTAAATAGCAAATTTTCTAATAATTACCAATTTTACGCCAAAGTGCGTGTTACAAAATTTCAATATGTTATTTTTTTTTCTAATTTCAATACAAAAATCACTTTAAACCGTTAAGAAAAATTAAAATATTATAACGGTTACAAGACAAATTTAAATCTCTTATAAAGGAAAGAGATTAGTTTACCAATACAAAAATTTAGAAACTCTTTTGCGTAAGAGATTTCTTTAAGACAAAGTTTCATTAGTTTTTTTTTTTTTTTTTCTAAGATCCCGAAGACGAACTATCGGAAGATTCCGTGGTGGATGAGGAGGAACTTGAATTACGTTTGCGTCGTTTCGATTTAGATTTCTTTTCATTAATAACCTCATAACTGGGTAAAGTGGAATTGCTAGAATCGGAAGAACTGCCGCTGCTGCTAGACTCTTCAATAACAGCCTCAATTCTTTTCGATTTTCTGTAAGAGAAAAAACTTATATATGTAAATTTAATTGAATTTTGTTTTTATTGCTATAATTTACTTTTTATCTGATTTATCAGATTTTTTGGCATGTTTGGATTTGCGTGCCTCTACTATATCGCTGCTACAAGGAGATTTACTGCGATCTCTTTTGCTTTTCTTGCCCTTTTTGTCTTTTCTTCGAGCCCCCTTTTCTGATTCTCCCTTAGTCGAGTAAACATTTTGTGAACTGCCTGTGGAATAGCCAGTATCCTTACGTTTACGTTTTTTTCTGCCGTAAATAATTGTAATGATTTTAAATTATCCCAAAACATTAATTCATGCATAACTTACTTATCCTTTTTGGCTTTCTTCTTATAGACAACATCATCATCAGAATATTCTTTAGCTCTGAAAGAAACAAAAATTAGAAATGAAATTAGAACAGTTTTAAAACTCGAAGCACTAGAGCTATTTAAGAAAACGTTTTTTTTTATATATAAAAGTAAATAAAAATTCAGGCCCTGTTCTTAAGTTTATTTTTAAAGTTTTTGTTGAAGTTTTTTTTACCTCTTAATCTTTCTTCTCATTTCAGTTCCACGATCCGATGAAATCATATAAATACCATTTGGATCATCTGTATTACGACGTTTTGATTTATATTGACGTTGCTTGGCAGCAACTTTTTGTTCTCGGCGATTTTTCCAAAATTCAGCATTTACAACATACAAACGGTACAATTGTAAAACTATAACCAAAGAATTTTTACCTAAATTAAAAAAATAGATAAATTAAATAATTAATGACCATATAAGTTCTTCATATGTACTTACAAGTAAAGAAAACATTCATATAACTGATAATATCATATTGAAAAATGATGAGCAAACGAAATGTTAAAAATGGTGCATCTTGCAATATGACATTGAGTACAATACCCCAAACATCTATGCCGCAGCAACAATTATTACAACAATCAGTGGGAGGTCTGTAATAATAAATATAAATAAAATATGTTCATTATAAATAAAGAAATCAATACTTACTCATTTTTATGATTTGAACCACCACCCCGAGGTCTACGCGCCCTAGTGGCTGACAAAACTATAGTAAATTGCATAAGACTCCAGGACCAAATGCCCAAAGTTAAATATACCAATAAGGGTATTTTAGCTATTGATTCATCTTTGTAGGAATCAAAAAATTCTATTATATCAGCTGCTGTACCTGTTTTTTTTTTTTATTTTTTTTGAATAAATAATTTATATATTATTAAAGGTAAAGTCAAATGAGTTATATAACATATATCCTACCTATATATACTAACAACAGCTGACTTAATTGATCTCTGGTAAGATCTCCTTTTGGCAACATCCATCGACCCACTATGAGTATTAACATTAAAAATTGTTCAATTAATGTTATCCAAGTGTCTTTGTTAATTTTTGGCACACCAAGTACATCCGTTATGGGTGAATCGGCGGTATCATTGGCTTCAGAAGTTTTTAAATCAGATAGACGTCTTTCGACTTTGTCAAATTCTAATAGCCATATAGCTGGCACAATACTGGCTAAATACAAGAACACTGAAGGGCAGAACCTATAAGAGATTAAAAAGTTTAAGAAGCTATAATATTTAATTGGAAAAAATATATATTGGCCATTATCAAAAATGTTTAACTTGGCTGAAACTAACTTTAATCCTTAATAAGTTTTTTGGTGATACTATTTTAAACAAATGGGTTACAGATCTGAGCTCACAAGACTTGGGGCCAATAGAATATACAATTTTACACTTTTATTTATACAAGTACTTTTTGATCTCATTCAATATTATTTAAACTAATCGCACATAGTTCTGCAAAAGGAAGAGAATTAGAGATTTTCATCTGAAAAATATTTTTCATTTGAAAACTGTTTTCTAAATAAAAAAAATACAAAATTAAAATACAAAATAAAAATACTTTACAAAGCTGTCATTTGTTTGTATTTTGTGTAATGTCATTTTATCATATACCACTGTACAAATGTGATGCTTTTATGCTGAAAAATCCGCTTTAAGTGTCCATTCAATTGACAATTACTTATTAAGCCAATTTAACATTATAAACAGTTCAGAACAGTTGCAATCAGATACCTACTCTATGGTACATAGTTTCACTTTTGTTCTTATAAGATATCTAAATTGAGTTTTAACGTTAAAAAGTAGACTTTAAAATAAATCTTTTAAAGTATGTTTTGTTAGTAAAATATATTCGCGATTTAAATCATTTCGTTAAACCGGGAAACCACTGTAGTTTATTTATATTATTATTTTTTCTTAAAGAAATTGTGTAAAAATTAAAATTGTGTAAACGTAAAATTATTTTGCTGCATGGCTGTACGAATAATTGCCCAAGGGAAAATCCCCCAAAACCCATAAATGATCAAACGCCAAAAAAAGACAAATTGCAATTGGGTGATTGTTCACATTTTTTTTTTTTTTTTTTTTGGTGTTTTTCATTGTGAACAATCACCCAAATTTTAAAAATATAGAATTACCCTAAAACGTTTTTTCGGCGATTATTCATTTATTTTAGCATTAAGCAAAATTATTTTTTTTAATAGCTGGCCTTCGGCCGGACGGGAAGGTTTTTAACTCATTAGTATGTCGGAAATCGGCTTCGCTAACATAATTTTCCTTTTCACACAATTATTTTAATAAAAAAAATAAAATAAAAAAAATATAAATTAAGAGTTTGTAGAGAAATACTTATGTTTTTGTAAGTATTTAATTGAACTCAAAAACGTTTACTTCAATATTTCCACCATTAAAACTATATTAATGACAGAAAATAAAAAAAGTTGTCAGAATCAGAAATCCCTAATAAACTTCAAATTTTTTTTTTTAATTTAATTTTCCGTCAATGATAGTACTTTAACGATGAAAATGTTGATGTAAAAAAAAGAAATATTATGAAAGCAAAGCCGCTTTTGGATATATCCCAGAGTTAAAAATCTACCCGTCCGGCCGAAGGCCGGCTATTGAGTTTGTATTGTTCGTTAAAAATGACATAACATTTAAAAGTTAGATTATATAACACCTTTACACAAAGAGTAACAAGAGACGAAACTAATTGTCAAAAACCTAAGTCGGTTGTCAAAAACCTAACTCATGCAACAACAAAATACATGTAATCAAATACATTTTGTTGTTGCCCAAAGAAAATAAAAACACATTTTTGTTTACAAAATAACAATTTTGTTTAGTTGTCAATAGAAAATTTCGTCTCTATATGTTACTCTATGCCTTTACACTTTAGTTTTGGTTGAATATTCATAACAATTATGGGTTATTTGACGTTGTGAAAAATAACTCAAACTGTTGGGCGATTGTTCATTTTGATATTTGGCTGATTGTTCACCAAATTTTGGGTGATTTTATAAATTTTTGTTGTTTTTTGTTCACAAGTTCACAAAAACCCAAATAATTGCGCCTTTTGTAAATTTTTGGGTTTTGGGCAATTTTCCCTTGGCCGATTATTTGTACAGCCTTCCTGCATGCTCGAATAAGTGAATATTCACCCAAAAACCACTTTTGGGTAATTTTACATTTTCAAAATTTGAAAAGAACTTCAATTCACAAATTAATAAACTTAATACTAGGGTATTCACTCGAATATTGTTTGTTCGATTTATCGACAAATTAAAATCAATCAACTGTTCGATTAAATTAAAATCAAGAATTTCGAGTAACAATTTATTTGAGCAAATTATGCCGATTAATCGAATAATTCGAGTAAAAAATATTTTAAATATTTTCTTTCTTAACTAGTTTTTAAGATGTTATAATTTTAGTTTTCTAAAAAATTCAACTTAAAAACAATGTTTCAAAATTTGTATAGAATGTTTCGAATCTAAAAGTGGTACCACAAATTGGAATTTTATTAAAAAAAATGTATTTAGTAAAAAGAACCGAATATATGCCTAAATTACAATACATAGTTAAAAGTCGTTTTTTAATTACAAAAATTAAATAATAATATAAACGTGACTCAAAAATTATAAAGTAAAATTCAAATAATTGTAATATAAATATAATAAATAATAAGAAATAAATTGAAGGATTTTAAACTTGATTTGGAAAAACATATTATTGGTTCTTGAAAGTACATAGTTTATATACCATAAATGCTCAGTCTGGTGTAGAGGATATGATGGTGATGGTTTGAATGAAATTTTGACTTAAAATTTAGTTTAGGAATTTGGACTTAAAATTAAGTTTAGCATGTAAATTTGTTCTTTGAAATACTTTATCTAAAAAAAGGATAGTCCAAAGTGCTTTTTGTCATTTTCAAAATGTAATAACTCAGAAACGGACAAAAGTCCATATATTTGTGTAAAATATTATACTGAGTCGTTTTTACTAAATTATAACAAAAATAGGAAGAAATGAGAAATAAAATATTTTACTTTTGTGAGAAATTGTGGTTTAATTCAAAATAGAGCTAATTATAATTCCTATAAGAGTACATTTGGGATAAAGAATTTTTTTTTTTAATTTACAATAAATTTGTCCATTAAATGGAGAAAAGTAAGTAGTTCTAACTAATTGTATATTTTACTAATTTATTATACAATTTTATAGACAAACCATTCTAATGTTATACAAGTGAGACTGCCTTAAAATGTGGTCATAGTACACACAGAAAAATGATTAGTTGTAAAATGGTTGCTAATATTAATATATGATAGAATATAATAAAATATACTATTAATTACAAAATTATTAGGGCATTGAACTGTCTACATTATCGATCATAAATATATAATTACATTGGAATAACAGTTATCACAATTTTGAAGTTAGTTATTACAACTAATTGTGATTGGTTAAAATATATTTATCAAATTTGGCTGAAACATATACTGTCACTTGATGTTAGTATTTCCAATAAAAAAAATTTGTTATATTATGAAAATTTAAATATTGCTTGTATTTTCAGTTACAGCAATTAATAATATTCGGCTATAATTACAAAATATAAAGCAATTCAATGCTTACAAACGAAAGATAATTGTGATTCAAAAAATTTTATTTTGTTAATTATGAATACATATGTACGCATAATAAAATATAAAAAAAATAAGCTGTCATATTTTTTCACTGGAATGAATTTAAGTACTCGGAATCTTTGAAAGAATTCTGCGGGACAATCAAGCTGCGATTAAATCGCTCTCGGGTGTCTTTTCGACATCCAGGCTGGTACATGAATGCCGGATATCTCTAAACGAGATGGCGAGATATTCAAACCTAGAGCTAGTCTGGGTTAGGGGTTATTCAAATACCCCGGGAAATCTCACAGCGGACGAACTGGTTCTCTTCTTCGACATGAAGATGTGGATCAATTGGTAGGAGTACCGCTTTCCTCATGCAGATCTATAATACTGCGTATCTTGTCGAGGATTGCACAGGATAGATGGGCGAATCTATCCACATGTTCAACCTCGAAGCAAATATGGCCCCATTATGATGGTCTACCAAGGCATCGGTTACGTATTCTAATATCCATTGTCACAGGGCACTGGATTGCTGGTGCGAATGCTAGGAGATTAGGGCTCCCTTTTAACAACTTCTGTAGAAGTTGGGATGATGAGGAAGAGGAAGAAACAGTGGAGCATTTTCTATGCCACTGTTCAACTCTCACTGAAATTAGGACTACTAAATTTGGTAGTCCTAATTTCAGATCTCTCTGAAATTACATGATACCTTAGGGTACCACAACGGGACCAATACTGGACCCACGTGAGCTGTCTTGTACTTAATCCAACCTAACCGTTTCAGTTTTTCCAACTGAATTTCGCTGGTCTCTACTAGAGCCCTGCAAACTGTGTCTTATAAGGCTGTACAAGCCACTTGATATTTTTCAAGTGTTGTTATCAGTGTGTGTGCGGAGTAATAAATACTGTTCTGCAGGCACTTAAAACCATACAAATACTGCGTGTGTGCTTCAACTTTATGAACAAATCATGAGTGTGCTATGATAGCGACCAAACAAGCCTCTCAAAGGCTTGTATAAAAAAATACAAGCCTTTTGACCACTTGTTTGCTTCAATAAGGAAAAAAATTGTGTTTTCTTTTTTATTAAAATTATATGTGTGTGTGTGCGTTCATGACTGTATAAAGTAATTTCGTAAGTAAAACAGTCGTTTAAAAGTATTGTTTATAAACTTATTGTTATTTACGATCAAATAAATTATTAATGTTACTAGTTATAACAATTTAAAGAAAATTGCCTATTATTATGACCTATTATTAATAAAAAAAAATACATGAATTTCTCCAATTTTTATTTTGTTTGACATTTTTAAATACAAAGGTGATAAAAATTCAAATACTTTTGTGAGGTAAATTCGATGAATTTTCATACTATTTCTGTAATAACTTGGATACAATGCAATATTTTTTATTGCAGTTTTTTGCATTATAAAGTTAACAAATAGACAAATACAATTCAGTTAATAAATCTAGAATTATTTTTTTTTAAATCACTTAATTAAACCGTTTTAATTATTAATTTAAAAAATTCAAATACTTTAGTGAGACACTGTATATGGAAACGAATTTGAAAAATGAAAAGACATTGTTCTATATTATTTCCTTTTAGTTTTAAAATAGAATGATTACTTAGTAAATATAAATTAAATGCAATAAAATCTATCATAATATAAATAAGTACAATTTTAAAATTTTTTATAAACATACAATTAATTATAAGACTAACTTTATTTAAAATATAAATAAATACTAAAGATAAAAATTTTCTAACTTACATATGTAACTGACAGTTTCAAATGTCAACTTTAATTTTTTTACTTTTTTAACTCTTAATAAAGAGTATTTTTTAATAACTTTATGAATTCACCCTTTTACATTTATTTAGAAAAGAAGAACCAACAATAAAATATAGACATACTGTATATATGTGTGTGTATGCAAGAATATTTATAAACAACCACTTTTTACACATTATGAAGATTTTTTGCCACACACAGCAACTACGTATTACAAAAAACAAACAAATCATTAAGCCCACTTGAAATCTTTAAATCATTTCTCAACGTCTTGTATGATTTGCTTTTTTTTGCCACACCACTTGCACCACTTGTTTACGATAAATGATTTGAACGCACGGATTTGCAGTCGCTCATACACAGTACACACTTGCTTTGCTTCGGGCAGCGAACAGTACGAACAGTATTTATTGTTGTTTTTGCACATGTTGGCTATGAAACACACACTTGAAATTTAAGTGTGTTTGCTTTTCAAATCATCTTGCGCAGGAGACTAGTCTCTACCATATTATTTATCGCTAATAAACGAGTTATTCGGTCTGTGCAATAGAATTTTTAGATAGTACGTCGTACCGATCAAATTCGATTGGCTAAAAATTCATTGTGGCAACCGAAAAGAAAAGATCTTTTCTCGGTATAGTCATGCTCACAAAAAAAAAAAAAACAATCGTGACTTAATAAAAAAAAGTAACAATAGTTCAAAACGTCAAATTCCATCTAATCCACTTTTTTTTAAAAAAAAAAAAAGATACAAAATTTCACTTAACTGTGAAGAAAATCAAAATTTCTGCATAAATTTTGAAGATACATGAGTTATTTAAGTCGCAGAATTAGCTTTGAGATAAAGATTAACTGAAACATTTTTGAAGTTCTTATTTTACAAAAGAAATTTTATTTAAGAAAAAAAAAACTAAATTTTGCATGAAAAAAAAAATTTTTTGACAATTTGGAAAAGAAGTCAAATATTTCTGTTATTATAAAATATTTTGAAATAATTGCTTTATTTTGTAAAGCCTAAAATGTAGAATCGATTGTCGAAAAAATCGTATGTCTTTTTTGTTTAAAAAATATTTATACATATTTTTTATACAGTGCACGAAAAAACCTAAGCATACAGTGTAAAAGTTTATATATTTTGATACCTATAAATTTAATAAAAATATGAATTATCATTTTAAACACTACAATCTAAATGCATTAAGGGGTTTATGTTTTATATAGCTTATTTGAAAAATATACAAATCTTTAAGAACTTCGGAGGAAATAATCTAAGCATACAAAATAAAAATTTAATGATAATTATGATGCATTAGTTAGAATTTAATTGAAATAATACTTTTTGGGATTTATATTTCTTTAGTAATTGAACCATGAAAGATTAAAAATGTTTCATTGTATTAATGTAACATTATTGTCCCGTTGAAGCTATTGAATTTAATAACAGTCCGCCAGGTTGGCAGCATACAAAGAATGTAGCTGGATTTTTGGTCAAATATCTGAAAACTAAGCTGAAATAAAAGTTATCATATTTATGTGTCCAAATAATTACGAAGGTTACCGAAAAAACAGTCTTGAATAAAGAAATCTAGAATTTTTAATAGGGTTATTATGGAAATAAAAAGAATTACCACTAAAATGAAGTATCGTCTCGCCAAATATGAACTGTTTTTAAACTTTGAGTCGTATTCATACATTTAAAAATCATATGCCAACATAAATTATGCAAAATGGGATACTAAAATTGAAATCTTTAGCCTCTCACAAAGTACCAAAACTCTCGTTGGCCGAAAATCAAAGATTTTGGGCCCAAAATTTGAGAAAGTTGTTTTAGTGACAAGAAAATATTTAATTTATATTTCTAGATGATGGTTTCGTGAATTGTTAAAAAATAAACGGCGGTGTGGGAAAATCTGTTAATTACACAGAAAAAATCTCCAATTAACAAATACAGTAGACGCTCACAAATTAGAGCTTTCAGTAATTCGAACGTCCAGAAATTAGAATCAGTGTATGCAATACATTAAACGCTCTGAAATTCTAATTTCCGAGCGTTTTTTTTTTTTTTTTTTGTTATTTGAACACAAGAAATCTTCTATTTATTTTTATTCTGTTTGAACATAGTAAAACTAAAAAGGGGAATCACCAAATAATATATGTTTACTCCCTATTTGTTGTTTTTTTTTTTCGCATTTATGTATATTTGTGGCTAGTTTATTTGCGAAATTTGATACGCGTGTACGTATTTTTGCAGTCTCTATTAAAGAGTGAAAGTGTATCATTAGAAATGTCAAATAAACGTTAAAAAAAACACTTTATCATTGGAAACTAAAGTCAAAATAAAAGCTTGACAAAGGAGTTCAAGGGAAGCGGTTAGCCCTAGATTTTAATGTGAAAACATCTTCAATCAGCTACATCAAATCACATAGAACAGCAATATTAAATGCTGTTTCCAACACATATCAGGAGGCAAGCAATAAATCTTTGCACAGCGCTGAATATCCTAAAATGGAAAGTCGTCTGTATGAGTGGTTTTTAAATCAACGAGAAAAAAAGTGTACACTGACTGGGCACATACTTAAACAGAAAGCTAAACAAATATTTAAAGAGGAATATCCCGATAAAGATGAAAATGCGTTCCGTGCAAGTGATAGATGGTTTACCAAATTTAAGAAACCACACGGTATCCGTTTTTTAAAAATTTATGACGAGATTGTTTCCAGTGATGTTGCTTCAATCACTCCTTTTATTCATCGATATCGTGCAAAGGTCGCTGAGATGGGGTTAATGGAATCACAAATATATAATGTCGATGCAACCGGATTATTTTTTCGTTGCCTACCAGACAGAACATATGTCTCTGCTTTTGAAAAAAACGCCCCTGGATATAAAATTCAAAAAGACAGAATTTCAGTCCTACTTGGTGCAAACTCTGATGGATCACATAAATTAGTTCCATTGGTAATTGGAAAAGCAAAAAACCACAGGTGTTTTAAAAATTTCAATAATCCTCTGCATTACAACTTTTTAAAAAATGCTTAGATGACTTCTCGGATTTTTCACGAATGGTTTCACCGAATATTTATTAAAGAGGTAAGAACAAATATTGATTTCAGGTTCAGTAATTTTAAAACATTTAAAATTTACAGGTGATCCGCTTTTCTCAGGAAAATAATTTGTCAAAGTTTTCCAATTGGGACTCTAACCAATACGACAGCGACGATGATGTGCCAATAGCGCAATTATTGCAAATAGATCAGGACTACAACTAAGTTATTCAGGGAACTCGCCAAATGTAACAGCAGCTTTACAACCAATGGATCAAAACCCTATTAAGTTAACAAAGCTCAATTACAGAAGTATGTTTCTTTCTCAATTAATTACTGAAGGTGGTGAACTGAAGAATCATTTGAAATCCCATTCAATCCGCAATGCAATGTTATTACTGAAACAAGCTTGGGATGAGTTACCACAAAGTGTTATGAAGAAATCTTGGTCAAAGTTTTCCAATTGGGACTCTAACCAATACGACAGCGACGATGATGTGCCAATAGTGCAATTATTGCAAATAGATCAGGACTGCAACTAAGTTATTCAGGGAACTCAAGCTCTTTTAGAAGAAATAGCTCCAAACGATTGCATTGGTATAGAAGACATCGACAGATGGAATGAAGATGTGTTTGATGACGGATCTTTATATGTTCTCAGTAGCGATGGTGAGTCTTCAAATAACAGCGAAGACGATGTTGTTGAAGTCTCACCAATTGTCTCTAATACTATAGCCATTGAAAGCGTAAATAATTTAATAAAATGGTGCAATAACAGTGAATTGTTTTCCACTAAGCACATAAGCAATCTTTTAGCTCTCCGTATTGATATTTCGAATTCGATAAAACCAAAAATACAAACAAACATAACTGATTATATGTCAAACAAAGATTAGTTGTAAATTTGGCCATTGTGCAGTCTATCCCTCCAATAACTTTTAACTTTATTATTTAATATTTTTTTTTAATACATTTGTAAAATATTTTAGTTTTTTGGACTGAATTGTTATGTTTTTTAATTTAATTTATAAAAATACATTTATTGTATTGGACTGAATTGTTACGTTTTGTTTTCTTGTTTTTATCAAATAAAATTGAATTAAAAAAAATTCAAAAGTGTTTTATTTTAGTTTTTGAAAGTAAATTTACTCAATTTTTTATTTTTTATGCGAAAAAATAAACGTCCAGAAATTAGAATAATTCAGAAATTAGAATTGCCTCAAAAACAAAGCAGTTCTAATTTGTGAACGTCTACTTTATTTGAAAATAATTCATTCAATTATAAACTTATTTAAATTTGAACCTCTCACCAAAATGATTATATTAATTACTAAAAACTGTAAAAAATACAAAACAGAAAAAAATTCCCAATTAATAAATTAATTAAATCAATCAAGTAGTTGATTGGATGAATTAAAAATGTATATATGATATAAAAGTATAGTTAAATTTTATTTTTATTTCATTTTTGCTTGAATAAATTTATGAAATTTAGATGCAAAATGAAACAACTATGTTAATTGAAAAAAAAAAAACTGCAATAATTTTTTCTGTGTACCAAATTTCTGGATGGATTTGGATAATATTATGCGAAAGGTTACAATAAAATATGATTAAAAGGTTTTATAGTACGATAAATTATGAAAAACGTTCTTTTTCTTGTAAAAATGATTATTGGAACTTGGTCCATAAATTTCAGCGAGATATCGCCTCATCAAAAATTAAAGGTTAACAAAAAAAAAAATTTGTTTGAGGAAAAAAATCTTTTCATAGACTTGAATTATTCCGAGAGTATGTGAGGAGTCATATGCTAAAAAGTTTTTGCCAGTACCAGCTTTAACACTATAATGCCCTAAAAAAATGTATTGATAATAATAATGCAATATTGACGTATATTTTGTATATCGTCTTCTTTATCAATGCTCCTACGATTGGAATATTTTATAAAGGATGCAATTAGGCATAAAGACTATTAAAACCGCTAAATTAAAATATAAAAATATTGACAAAAATGAAGTAAAAACCTTTCAGGGCCAAGTAATTGGTGAGTAATTCTTAGGGAAAACAAAGAAGTATTTCCAAAATTGTTGGTAAGTTATTACATTACTCAATGTTATGAGCATTATGAAGGCCTTTAACGCACGCTATATAATTACTCGATTAATTTTTCCACTATTGCATAGTGTAATTAAAAAAAGTTAAAATTTTCCTAAATTGGAGAATTTTCTATATTGAAATTTTTAAAATAAACCTAAATTTACAATACTTTTCAGCCTTAATTATGTACTTTCATTCAATGACAACACCGTATTAAAAAAATTGATTTAAAAGCACTTGTTTATTTGTATTTCTAGAAATCTATTAAGAAAAAAAATTTGGTGCATCCTTTCATCAAATTGTATTACAAATGCGTTATTACATACATACACATTAACTTTATTTACAAACAATGAAATCACACTATCACCAAAAGAATCTAAAACATGGCAAATAAATAAACAAAAGGTAAAAACGCCAAAACCAACTAAATTAAACGTCAATTAAAATAGAGTGAATTGACCGCGATTGGAAAGTGCGTTTTTATGAACCATTTTTGTTTTTTCCTTCTTTGGGGTAAAGAGACAAAAATAAAAGAACAATTCCAAGCCATTTAGTAGTAAAGCAAAAAAAAAAAAAAGGTGGTTAGAAAATGTATATGATTTTTAACGCTTAATTGAAAATCAAAGAAGTAATGAACCCTGTCAAAGCAAAAACATGACGTCAACCAATTGTTTACTTTAGAGAAAAAATTGCCCTAAAGAAAATTATTATTTTTTTTTTAGATATTACCAAGAAATTTATCATTTAAAAACATAATTACCATCTCCATTCCTGGGTCTTTTTAATAAATATAGTGAATATGCCCTCAAAGAGTAGTAATAATAAAGGAGCCGTCAAGGACCAATAGATAATGTCATTCTTATTATCGACCACTTGATATATCGCTATTATACTATGGGCACTGAAAATTATACGCGTTAATGTTGCCTTGATAGTTGAAATAATTTTTGCCATTTTAACTTAAAACGCATTTCACTTTTTTTACGAAATTTAAAATTTAATTTTGAAAATTCTTATATTTAAAGCATGATGATGATGTATTCTTGTGTGATAGATTTTTTTTTTTTTTTAATTTTGTTCACTTTATTTAAACATTATTTTTATATTTCGAAAACGAACTTTACTCGAGGAATCACAAACCGCAACTAAATGCAAAGACTAATCATCAAATTAATATTTAGCACAGGATTTAAACTTGGAAAGTTCATTATTAAAAGAAATTAAAACGTTTAGTGTTGTAAGAAGTTTAAGGCATGTATATAATTAATCGTTAGAAAAATTCGGTTAAACAAATTGAAAGATTACTTAAATATTTTTGAAGCTTATAACATGATTATATTAAAACGAGATAAACTATAGTCGGTCAAGACCGACCATATGATACCCTGTGGCCATTTGTAGACCAACACTTTTATTAAATGTAAAATTAGTTATACCATTACAGAACAATGCATTTATACTAACATCTATATGATTTTATGCCCCTTAGGGTGATTCCCGGAAGTGGGTTTATATGGGAGCTATGATAAATTATGGACCGATTCTCATAAATTTTGACAATGTTGTTTCTACTTATACAAAACTTATTTGTGTCGAATATTAACTTGATACTTTCATTCGTATGGGATTTATGCACGTTAAAGTGCAATTATGGGCCGATCCTAATGAAATTTGGCGCAAAGATTGATACTTATACAAAACTTCTTTGTGCTGAGTTTCATTAAAATATTGCTATATTTAAGGCATTTATGATCGTTAAACCCCTATTCCGGGAGGACATTTGTATGGGGCCAGGTGAACTAATGGATCGATCATAACCAATTTCAATAGGCTTCGTCCTTGTACCAAAATATTTATCTGTGCCAAATTTCATCATGATATCTTGAAAATTGCGTCCTGTACTTTGTTCACAAGGTTTACATGGACAGACAGCAAGACGGACGGTTATCGATAAATCGACTCAGAAAGTGATTCTGAGTCGAAGGGTATACTTTAAGGTAGGGGTCCGATAATTATTTCTGTGCGTTACAAACATCAGCACAAACGCATAATACCCCAACTACCTATGGTGGTGTAGGGTATAAAAATTGGTATTTATAAGGACTTCAGAATATATTTTCTTTGGGAAAAATAATGACAAATCAAAACTTTAAATCAAATACGTAATTGGTCAGAAAGATCCAAAAAGGTATAATTATAAATCGCTAATAAATTGAACAAATTCTTAGGCGTAGTCTTTACATAATTGTGAAATAATTAATAATGATATTTTTGAAATAATTAATAACGACATTTGATAGTTTGCCAGCCTTGGGGTTCAGGTTCGAATAAATAAATAAATAAATAAATAAATAAATAAATAAATAAATAAATAAATAAATAAATAAATAAATAAATAAATAAATAAATAAATAAATAAATAAATAAATAAATAAATAAATAAATAAATAAATAAATAAATAAATAAATAAATAAATAAATAAATAAATAAATAAATAAATAAATAAATAAATAAATAAATAAATAAATAAATAAATAAATAAATAAATAAATAAATAAATAAATAAATAAATAAATAAATAAATAAATAAATAAATAAATAAATAAATAAATAAATAAATAAATAAATAAATAAATAAATAAATAAATAAATAAATAAATAAATAAATAAATAAATAAATAAATAAATAAATAAATAAATAAATAAATAAATAAATAAATAAATAAATAAATAAATAAATAAATAAATAAATAAATAAATAAATAAATAAATAAATAAATAAATAAATAAATAAATAAATAAATAAATAAATAAATAAATAAATAAATAAATAAATAAATAAATAAATAAATAAATAAATAAATAAATAAATAAATAAATAAATAAATAAATAAATAAATAAATAAATAAATAAATAAATAAATAAATAAATAAATAAATAAATAAATAAATAAATAAATAAATAAATAAATAAATAAATAAATAAATAAATAAATAAATAAATAAATAAATAAATAAATAAATAAATAAATAAATAAATAAATAAATAAATAAATAAATAAATAAATAAATAAATAAATAAATAAATTAATTAATTAATTTATTAAATACATGAAAAGTTTTTGGAATATCTCAATATTTAGATGAAATACTCAAGAAAATATACATCCCACATTAGGTCGTTTTTATTTTTTTGAAGTTTCAGGACATTTTTAGATTTTTTTTTGATATTTTAAGAAACATATATTCTTATACGTAGATACCGTTACCAAATAGATCAATTTTAATTAACCGTTTAGTAATCGAATAATCATACACACTCTTTATGGACATATCATACAGGTAGGGCATTAAATAGCTCAATAATAATAAAAAAATCATACAAACTTCCAATGTATTTAAGTTCATTTTAAACGGTTTTTTGTTTCAAAAGTCATTCACACCCCTCCTTTATTAACTTTTCTTTCTTTACGGGTTTTTTTCGCTATGTGGAAAATTAATTTTTTTACTTGCTTACTGACAAAATGACTGCGTTTTGTAATGTATAGGTATTATGAAGACGGGAACATTGTACATACATGACGATTTAAAATTGTGCTCATATGGAGATGGTCATCATAAAAAATTAGAACAAAGAAGTTGTTTACAACGCGTTATATTGTTCTTAAATTTCCTTACACATATGTATGTGTTTGTGTGCCTAACAGTGAAAAACCTTGGCCGTTAAAATTGATAGTATGTGATTTTTGACTCCTTACTTTATTTGCAAACCCACACCCCAAACAAATGATTTGTGTTCTTGTGAATATTTATTTAAGCATGTGGTTTGTTCATGTTGGTCATACTGTAAAAGTGACAACACAAATCCTCTTTAATTTTTGTAAATTTATATGTATTTACGTATGTATACATAAACATATATGATATCAATTTGTATGTGTATGTTATTATAATTTCTTTAACAGCTTGTCCAGAAATTGAATGCATTCCTCTTAATGTCGTTTAAAATCTAATTGGGGCATTGAGGCAAGTTACACTTTTGAAATAAAGCAAAAAAATAAAAAAAATTGGAGTTAGTACGTTTTTAATGGAACTATAACATTTTGAATGGAATTTGGAAAGTCAAAAATGATGTTAGCACTAATATTGCAATCGTTGTAGTATAAATCTATTTATTTGATTTGTTTTTATCTTTAAATATTAATTAAAATATATTTTTTAAAATACATTTTTCTATATCATAATTTTGGATATTTTGATGTTAAAGAAGAAAATTGTTTTTATATTTCTGATTTAAAAATAAATTTAAATGTCCCTGCAATAAATACTCCAAGTATTCCGATTTATAATTGATCTTGTTATTCTATTTTGAGTTGCTTAGTTTACTTGTATACAAATATTAAATAGAATTAGTGTATAATATTATGTTCACACATGATTGAATTATAGAAGGTAGAATCATTTGGGAGAGTTGTCATTTGAAATTCTTGTAAAGTCAGAAAATTGAAAAACAAAAGAATAAAAATTATAAATAAAAGTATTATAAAATAATTTTTTTGTTCTTGAAATTTCTAATTTTTTCTAAAGATAAATAAATCCATCAGCAGCAGAATTTCCTTCTTTTAAATTTCACACATTTTTATAAAATTTATTCACATACAATTTTACTTTTCATTTGAAGAAAACTGTTTTTATTTTTGATGATTTCTTTTGATTTTTTATACTTACCATCAAAAAGATGGGGGTATATTGATTCTGTCATTTCGTGTGTAACATGTCGACAGAATCATTTAAGAACCCATAAAGTATATATTTTTTTTTTTGGGTCCTGGTTAGATTCTGAGTCGATCTACCTATTTCCGTCCGTCTGTCCGTCTATTGAAAGCAGGATAGTGCTCGAACGGGACAACGTAGGAGGATGAAATTTGACAAATATTGATCTTATATAAGGTTTGTTTGGTATTGAAAATGGGCAAAATCGGTTAATAAATAAAAAAAGTCAACATAGCATAACATTATAATTGCTGTAAACCCAATAACAATATTATTTTTATCATAACTCACAATTGTGGGAGTGTATTGAAAATGTTTAAAACTTATTTAATACCCAGTTTACATTTGGACAATTTAACTAAATTTAAACGGGGTATAAGATGTTTAATTGTTACAGTAAACTGACGTATATTTTTCGCAATTTTCGTATCTTTTATTAAGGAATAATTTCACCACAAAAAAAATTTTCCGAGTACTCGGAATTGTAATTGATTTTGTGTAGTATTTTTTGTGTTGCTTAAAATTCTGCTTACTTGTAAATAAAAATATTGTATGGATTTTACATTTTCTTTAATTTGTATTTTAACCAAGGTTGTAAACCGATACCGTTATAAATACCGATACCGATAAAATACCGTTTAAAGTTAGTTACCGTAACTGATACCGAAATTATTATTTTGTTAAAAATACCGGAATTCAAATACCGTTTCCCTCTGTACCGGTAATATAGTTTCAGTATTTTAAAAATATAATTTTTCAACATATGATATTGTAAGAATAAGTTCTCATATAATTTACTTGAGAAAATAAGAAAGATAAAATTATTTTTAATAATAAGAGTTTATTTAATGTAATAATTATAGAATTTTATTTTAAGAAGGACTTTTATTGTTTGTTTCTTGGTTAAATCTTTTGCAATAAATATATTTTTAAAGATGTTTAAATCCCTTAAACCTAGTGCGACTTCACTTTGATAAAAAGTCTTAGTGCGAACACAAAAAAAAATATGGGCATTTCAACTTACGATATGTTTTCTGGGAATTTTGACCGTGATTCACGGAAATTCTAAAAGCACTTAAACGAAAGAAAATTGCATGAATTTTAACAAACGAATATATATTATATTATTTTTTTTAACGAATATAATATAATATGCTAAATCCAGCTGGGAACTATTTATATAATTTCATTATTCTTCAAATTACTTGTATAGGATGAATCTAAGGTATGAATTCAAATAAATATCATGTCATCACTAATAAGCAGCAAGTAAAAAAAAAATTTAAACTCATTGAAAGGATCTTGTAAGCATCTAAATACGATTTATACGATTTAAATTTGTCATTGGCATGGACAACATCCGGAATTAATCTCTAGAAATTCGGAAAAAAAATAAGATAGTCACGTCAGACCATATAGCAGGAAGTTGAAATTTCTCGAAAACATTATTTTATAATTTAGGTACATCTAAATATGCGATACACTTTTTTTAATAACGTTGATGGACCACTCCATTGAAGCTACAAACAATTTTATACTATTTGAACTCACATTTTTAAGTGAAATCCCGGGAAATCGAAAAGTCCGAGAAAATTTTCTTCTGAGCGGCTTCAAAGTTTGAATTACATCTAAATTTCTCACTCTCATTTAACCATGATTATGGCGCGTCGTTTTGATCATGCAACTTTTAAAATTTCTAGTGAGTAAATGGGATAATGGAGAGTTATGGACATAATTAGCACATTCTTGTTGTAGCACTATTTCTTCTCTATAAAATTTCTCGGCTGTAATTGACACATTAGCTCTTACTCTTACCTAAACAGTTATACAACCTATAAACTCTTTGGGGAATCATATTTTCTTTACTAATTTTTATGATAATTGAAACGAGTATTCCTACGATATCCGTAGCGCCAAATTGTGATGAAATAAAAAAAAATATTTTTTTATGCTTTTCTGTTTTTTTCTGCTACTTCACGGATTTTTTGCCATTATGCAATTTTAAATATTGCAATTTGTAGAATAAAATTATTTTTTTTTTTTTTTTTTAAATGTTTCTAAAATTAATTGAACGATTTTAGTCTGTATTAAAAAACTGTGGTAAATTCAAAATTTGTGCAATTTTTTTACTTTACTGTACTGCAAAAAATTATACCAATTTGCTTTTAAAAATTCGAGTTTAATATTCCTAAATGTTGCCGTAAAATAAATAAGCATTTATAAAAATCGTATGAAGTTCTCTAACGAAAAATATTCATATACAAATATGTAATTTAATATTTTTTTGCGAAATTCAAGTAAAAATTACTTAAAATTCAACTTTTTTAAGTTTTTACTAGTTTTTTAATAATAACGGTATTTACCGGTATTTTAGTTTCGGTACCGATATACCGATACCGATATAATTTAAAATACCGTTATCAATACCGTTACCGAAATAAATTTAAATTGAATACCGATACCGTTATTCGTTTCGGTTTCTAACCTTGATTTTAACTTACATTCTAGCATGATATAAAAAACAAGGTAGTTCCACTTTACTCTCACAACAAATTATTTGAAGTTTATCGGAATTTTCTGAAGTTTTATTTTTGTAAACAATCAAGAAAATCGTGACCATTGAAAAGGGAAAAATGTGTTTTTTGGAAATTATTGTATTTAATGTGTAATATGTATTATATTCATATACCCATGTTGTTCAAATAGTAAAAATCCGAATTGGCTTAATTTTAAAGTTTTCAACGTATGTTTTACTATTTTAATGCAAAATTTGTATTTGATAATAATGTATTGTTACGAAATAATTTGAATTTATTGATATTAAAATCTTATTTATAATAAAATTTAGCTTAATCATCATTGCGAATGGATTTCTTCCTTGACATTGTTATGATACTCGTTACGTTAAAAACACTTCTGCTTCGCAAAACAAGCATTTCTAAATTTATTCTCGAATGTTTAAGTAAGCCATGTAAAGGTTTCGACAGTGTGTTTTTAGGTGACTTAAAGGTGAACGGAAAAGTATGTGATCTTACGGGTTTTCGTGTGATACCTTTGATAGGGATCAATAAATATAAATATCCCTGCACGGGGTTTTGAACTTTATGTTTTTCATGCTGTATCTCAATTATTCGCAAACAAATTTAATGTATTTGTTTTCGATTCCTTTACATAAATTAAAATTTGAAAACGAGTTTGCGCGGTATGTTGATCTTGTCTTGCAAATCGTGTGGTTTCGAATTCTTTGCACCTATAAATTTCAAAAATTATCATTAGAAATGCATTTTATTTTATTTCGATACTTAGCTTTTACGTATTTGCTGCTGCGATCAATGGGAATCTTGTTAGCTTCATTGCAATTGAATCCATGGATGCACATATACTTTTTACAGGACTTTGTAAAAATTGGTTTCAAAAGTTGTATTTTTTCATTTATAATTTTTTGTTTTTTTATTTTTAAATATTTTTAGTATTTAGAATGACATGAACAAAAAAGAAATAAAATATTTGGGATTTTTTTTTAAACTTCAGACGGTTAATTATGGCTAGAAAGTGAAACTACCTTTTTTTTATAGCATGCATTCTAGTTAGGGTTGCCAGACGGGCTTGAATGAGCTTGATTGTCAAGATATTTTAGACCTTGTCAAGTTTCAAGCTAAAATAAAATTTGTCAAGCTAAAAATATTCTATACTACTTCAAAATCTCTACAATTTAAATTTCTTAAAAAATATAATACATTTTAGTCAAATATAAAATGTATGGTTTTCTCTGCATCTCTGATTGTATGCATTTTTGCCCATCACTGACAATAAATGCAAGAAATAATTATAAAGCTTTATTTTATTGTGAAATTTATGAGTACTTAATATCAAATATATTTGTGATAAAAATTAAAATTAAAATGCGGCATCGTTCCAACAAATTTCAAAATCCATTTCAAATTTTTTAGTACCGGCAGTATTAAAGGATTCAAAGGCTGAATTATTACTTGTTTTTCATAATATACATAATATATGGACTTAGTTATAACAGTTTAGATTATCATGTCAAATTATGTTCATATTTATACTGTGATAGTAATTGCAAGAAATGTATTGGCTCCATATTCACAAGAAAATATTCAAATATTTGAAATATAAAATCCATATGCAGTACAATATTTTAGTATTAAAAATGGTTTTCGTAGACAAATTGAAGATCTGAATGAAACTTCAACAGATATTTTAAAAAATATTAAAAGAATAACTATAGAAAATAAACTAGATCTTCGAAATTTTACTTCAACAGCGCCTATAGTGCAGCTGTAATAAAAACATTTATATGTTTTTGTTTAAATTAATTTTTTAGTTTCTAATAAAATTTTGTTGAAAAAATTATAAATTTGTTGGATATAATTAATGCGTCTACAATTTTCTTCAGTTTTAAATTTGTTTAACATTTGTGGTTATGTCAAGTTGATTTGTTTAAGATCGAGTTCAATTTTTCGAAATGTCAAGCTAAACTACCAAGCAATTATGGCAACCCTAATTCTAGTATACGTAGAAATATGAGAACAGAGTAATAAAATTCAAATTTTCTGAATGTCAAAAATAAATAATTATAAAAAATATAATACGTATGTTGAAGCTGAACTGACTGAACAAAAATTAATTTGGTAAGAAGACTTTTGAAATTAAAATATGAGGGGATGTAGTAATAGGCAATTACGGCGTTTGATATTAAATGTGCGAGTATGGCTCGTACGCTAGCCAATTAATTTGTTTACTGTTTAATTAAATTTTAATATTGTAAAATATAAATTAATAAATTTTTGAAACTTTTAAAAGAACTGGAATCTTAATCAACTGATATTTATAGATACTTCTTAATATATACGTCTATATGCTTGAAAGTGTCTATAGATTGTTTTCAGTAGACTTGTTTATCGGTTAAAATTTCAATAGACACACTTAAACTTACTGTATGTCAGAAAGAAAGTAGAATAGATATTTTATAACGCACAAGTATGCTAAAGGAGAACTTAAATTGCAAACCAAATATATCGACTTGTTTGTCATTTTAAGGCGGCCATAACCTATGTAAAGTAAGCTAGGCTGTATATTTCGAAGTGCTTTCGAATACTTTTAAACTACACATAATCAATACTGCATGTTGGAAACTTTTTTGTAGGGTTATTAATATTTATTTTAAGTTTGTTTGCACAAATGTTAATAAATTCTATTAAAATTATTCTTAATAATTCGGTGTTTCTTTGTCTTTAAACTCTCATTTAGTAACATGTGTATGTAAAACCGGAAACAGTTTTGCATTTCCTTTCAACACCAATTAGTTACTAACTTTTAGCAGCAAAACAAAGTGATTTTAGATATTCTGCATCAAAATTTTAAACAAATAATAAAATTATAATACAATTATATAAATATAATATAAGAAAAGTATTAAATTAATTATAATTTATTAAAAAACCTACATTTTTATAAAGTTTCATGTACCATATTTGATTTTTAACTTCGACATGCAACCCTGAGCTTGATTAGTGTGATAAGAAAGAGAAATAAAAACACAATAAAGAATAAAAACAGGGTTGTCTTTGTATAACAAGAAGTACATTTTTTAATCTAAATTAAAAATGAACATAAAAATAAGTAAATAATTTTAATATTTATTTTATAAAAAATTTTTAATTTTAAACTATTTTAATTTAATTGCTTATATTTTACACAAAATAACTTTTCACCAATCATTTTAGTTTAGTACCTTTTTAAGCAACCCTGCTTGGTGTCTGGAGAGCATGTTTATGTGGTAGAAAAGTGGGCTGAAAATAAAACGTCAAAATTGCGACATTCAATAAGAATATTATTTGGAAAGGAAAACGCAAACTGAATATCAGAAGAACCTTTTTTGTCATTTTACTATTGGAATTTTAATAAAACTTTTTACCAAGTTTATCATTTATTAAAAGTGTTTAATAAATAACAATCATAATAGAATCTTGCAAAAGATTCTACACTCAATTGGACAAGGAATTTAAGTGTTTCGTACTTAAACAGTCTTGTCTTGCAAACTCCCACAACACTGTATAGTAAGCGGTGGACAGACAGAACCACAAAAACACACATACTCTGAATAGAATAAAAAAGCAGCAGTTGCAAAGAATCTAAGAACAAAAATCGAAAACAATAAGGAACTGAAAACTAGTACTAGAGGAGTCCAACTAGTTTTCAATTTGTACAAAAACAAAAACATAACCAAATAAAAGGATTTCAAAAAGAGACTTTAAAAAGTAAAGCAAAGAAACAAAAGTTTTTTATTAATATTTTTATTGCGGCAAATAAAATAAAAACAACTTGTTAATAACAATGGAGAAACAACCAGCAAAACAGTATGAAACGTAAGTGGAACAGCTAACTAACGTATGGATTGAATTGAAGGTGGCTAAAAGATGACTTAATCTTTTTGTTTTGTTTGGGCAAGAAACAAAAATATGAAGTGCAAATTAATTTTTTTTTAGATTTTGTTCATTGGTTGCATCTAATACTATTATTATTATGTTAGGTTATGTTAAATGCTGTGTTTTGAAATGAATGAATTTGGGTCTACGTTGACTGAGGAGACACACGACAGACATACACAAACATGCATAATATGCTCACAATATTATAATTTTTATTATTTGAAGGAAATACTAGCATAAAATTTGCATAATTTATTTATAAAAGAAAAAACTTTCAAAACATCGGCTTAGGTTGAGTGTTTTACAAAAGTGAAAAATTATTAAAATTTTTTTCTTCTAATAAGATTTGTTAGCAAAATTCCAATTGGTTTTTGTTAGTGTTAAAAGAAAAAAAAAAAAAATAAATGAAATCTTATATTTTTTTTATAAAATATGTGTGTTTATGCTTTTGAATTTCTTTAACCAAATTATTTTAACTTTTTGCAGCTCGAATTCATCAGCTAAATCAACGCAACAATCACATAAACCCATGCAAGCAAAAAGAATTGGGCAATCACCCCAATCTGAAACGCCACCGAGAAACGAAATGATGTATGATCCTCCAAGCATGGAAGCTAGAACACCCAGGCCAAGGTATGTAGCCAAACATTGTTAGTTTTTTTTTTTTTTTTTTTTGTTTAAAAAAGGATTCTGTGTGTAATTTCAAACTTGTTTTTGTCAGCGGATTATTGTTATGAAAACCGGATTTATTTAAATACGCGCCAAATTTTAGAATTTATGAATAATGAATAATAATTTTTGTACAGTGACAGGTGTATTTATGATGTAAAGAAAATAAAGAAATAACAGTAATGGTCAGATTAATCTTCCTATACCTGGACCGATCTTTCTTAATAATTCATATTGTATTTGATAAAATGACAATACAGAACGTAAAACATAATTTCATGTTTTAGGTATACAGCAGATTGAAACTTTAAAAAATATTGTATCATTTGAAAGAGAAAAAACTCCAATTTTACAAAACCATTTCATTTATTGGAAAAATTTGCATTTAAATAACTTAAAAGTAAAAAAATATACTAAATTCTTTAGCTCACAACTTATTTTATGCAGCCACTTCTCTTTAGAAAGAAAGTTCAATATAGCGCTGTCCAGTGGACTTTATTTTTTCTATCTACTTTTAGAAATGCCCTCCTATTTTGGATTTGTTATTTAAAGCGTCAATTACAATGTAAAGTAAAATTGCTCCACGTATCATGCTATAGAAAGGATTGTTGGTTATAAACCATTTTAAAACGGTCACTTGCAGCGAAAAATAACTCAAATGGTTAAAATATATGTTTCTATGGTACAAGAAATCATTATGAGTTTTTTTTTTTTTTTTTTTTCATGAAAATAAAGGCACTAAAGTACCGAATAAACATTTTAACATTAGTGTCTGTGATATATTTCAAGGAAAGCAAAGGCTAATCTAAGGATTTCAGCTTTTAAATCGACATCAGTTCAAGTTGACTTGGGAAAACAATGTTGCGTCAAAACTTTTTGACGAGTATTGCATTCTATGTTGAACTAGATATCTTCCTCTTTCTAATGATACTAAATTTTATTTGTAATTTTAGACTGTTATATTGTTATCGACAGCGTTACCGTTGAGAATTTTTAAAAAGTGTCCAAAAATGGGGATTTCAAAATAAAAAGTCGCCAAAAAAAGGGGATTTTTTTTAAAAAAAAGGGGCCAACTGCTTAAAACCCAAAAAAACTACTTAAATTTTTTTCATATGATAACAACAAAAACAAAAAATGTTGTGTTTTAAGAAAAAATACTAAATCCAATTCCAAAATAATTTATAAATATTTTACAACAATTTTTATTATTAAAAATTAAAGATTAATTCACAAAAATAGCTGACATACAATTCTTTTTTTTTTTATTAAATACATTTCTGTATTTTTATACAAGGTTTTTACTCGTACTGAAATCTTTCAAACCAATTTAAGACTGAACGTATGGATCTAAAAATATTTACTAAATAAAGTCTGTTCGACAAACTATTTTTTACTATTGATAACTTAGCAAAAAAACACGTTCCCCTTAGGAATTGCTATGAAGAATGTAAAAATATAAATTAGGATAAAAGTATTCATCCTATCTGTTTTTTATTTTCTCAAACCAGTCCAAAAAGATTCGGCGTATGATGATTTCAATAGCTATTGATAAACTTTATTATTTTTAGTTACTAACAGTTTCAGTCTATATATATAAATATTCCGCGGTTCTTTATATTGTTATACTGTGAAACAATATTAAAATAGTTCATTTATTTGTTTAAATTAATTAATTTTCGTCATTTTCTCATATTCTTAAAAAGTCGCCATTTAGTCGCCATTTAAAAAAGGGGCCAAAAAAGTGTCCAGGTGGTTGAAAAAGGGGAATTTGGCGACTAAAGTCGCCAAACGGTAACGCTGGTTATCGAGCTCTAAAAATAAAAATGTATAACGCATAATTTAAGCTGAAAGCATACAAGGGAATATTTCATTTAGCATTGAATTTTCATTACCATTACTTAAAAAAATTATATTAAAAAAAAATATATATATAACTACCATTTAATGATACTGATTTTTTTTAAATTATAATTTTTTAAGTAATGTTAATGAAATTACAAGAAAATGCTTAAATACTAATTATAATTACTGAAAAAAGCATTGTTTGTGTAAAAAAAAAACAAATTTTTCAAATGTGATTCTAGCATTCGTGAAATAGTTTAATATCGTTTTAATAAAGATTTTTAAATCTTTTAAATATAAATCTCAATTACAGCACGATTTAATGAATATAAAATGCAGTATTTTTAAAAATTATGCAAAAATACATGTTCCAAATAGAAGAGTAAACGAATACAAATTAAATATATTAAAAAAAGTAGCTAAAATTGTACGAAAAATTCAGCTAAATAATGACAATGAATTTATAAAATTAAATCATTAAATAATGATAATGATTTTATTTTTTTAAATAATTATTAATGAAAAGATATCATTGAAAAACATTACCATTATTAAAAATAATTTAATGGTAATGAAATCGGTAATTCATTAGTTGATTTAATGAATTACTCCCATGTATGGCTGAAAGTCACTGTATATGTTTAAGTAATTTAAGATGTTAATTTTATTAATATTGAGATCTGAATATTTTGATGGTCACGACATAATATAAATAGTGTATCTGTATTATTTTTTTTTTTTTTTAGTTAAGAAACCTTTAAAATTTTGTGTTCTGCTTTTCAGATATTTTCGCGATTAGGGCTCGATATCCAAACAAAATTTTCGGTGACTGTCAACATTAAAATTTGAAATTATAAAGTGTAACATAATTTTTATAAAAGGAATTTCTCAATTTTCAAAGAACTAGCCAAAAACCATTTTTTTTTTTTTTTTAATTTTAGCCCATTTGAGAAAGAAGTTCATAAGAGTTTCCGAAACCAAAACATATTCATACTTGGAGATTTTAATACATATATAATTTAATATAAAATAGTTAACTTCTGGAGGGTCTGTACCTATTATTGATATGATCGAAATCTACGCAAAATTCTAAGCATTGGATTTTTGCCCCATAGAGGACTCTTTAGTGCTTTTTATAAAATTTTATGACTATTTCTCTAGGAGAATTTTTTAATATTTATCTCCACCCATTTTTTACGCTATTTTTTCGCATATTAAAACTATAGAACCAACAAAAAAAAAAAAAAAAAAAGAGTTGCAAATGCTTTGAATACTTCAATTTTGATCATCCTGCTAAATAATTACTTTTGGAAAACTCTTGATTATGTGTAGCTTACTCACTAATAGAGTTCATATAAATTTTCGTTTGTCTTGCTAGACATTTAAAATTTATAATTGATTTAAATTCAATGAAGCAATCTTTTTCAACTCCCTTTCAGTTATGAAAAATCCTGAGCAGTTGATGGGATAGACACTTTGTGAGTCAAAAATACTGCCATTATTATAATTTAAAAATTAAGGCATTTAGTAAGGTATTTTTATGACATTGCACACGATGTTATCTCTGAACAAAACTTTGCATTAACTAAACTAAGGTATATTTACACCATCTTTTGGTTGTTGTAACAGTTCTGCTGTGGTTAAAAGTTCCTCCCAGGGGAAAAAACTTCCAGTTGATACAGCTGTTGCTGAGTTGATAATATTTGGTCGAGCTGAACTCGGGTCGTTCCGGAGCGAAGATCCAATTGTATTTTTGTAGTTGCTCATGCTTACCTTTCTTTTAGAAGGAGAAGCTGTGTTTAATATACAGTAGGGCCTCGATTATTCGTGATTCAATTAACCGGCAACGTCAATTATCCGGGAAAGAAAATTTGTAATTGTTTTATTTTTTCCATCCATTTAATTTTATTTTTGCATCGATTAATCGTGATTACCTCTATTATCCGAGATTCTAAGCATAATTTTTTTTCGATTGCTTCTGAACAATCAAACACAATGTGAATTCCCTCGTTTGAATAAGATGAGTCAGAGCAAGGTAAAATCCAAGTTTTCTACATTCATGAAAAGCTAGTTAACAAAAATATTTATTTGAAAAAGAAGAAACAAACAACATTATATGACTTTTTAAAAACTAAATAAAATGATACCCATATAAATTGTTCTCTGTTTTTTTTTTTCCATAATTATTATTTTTTCCTTATATTTTTTAAACATTTACATAACTGAGTAATTAAATTATATAAGTAAAAAATTTTTGAAAATACTACTCAAAATGTTTACTCAAATAACCGGTAAAATTGATTATCCGGAATGCTTCCGGTCCCGACCATTACGGATAATCGAGGTCCTACTGTATTTTGTGTTAAGCAAATAATCTTTGGAAAAAAATAAATAATAATAAAAAAAAAAAAAATTAAAATAAGGAGTGCGTTCGAAAAAATCTTAACATACGTTTTGCCTCATATATATATATATATATATATATATATATATATATATATATATATATATATATATATATATATATATATATATCGAAATGTCGTTTGCTGCAGAAGCAAAAAAAGAGAAACCAAAATTTGTAGTATTTTGATTTAAATTGAGCCATTAAGTAAAATGTTTCAATCATTTCCTTAATGCAAATAAATATAAAACATAAAACACTTTCCAAACAAAAAATGTTCTTAAATGAAACAAATTTTACGACTGTTTCGTTTTATAAAGTTAATGTTACGATCCTTTGACTTTTTTCAGTATTAATTTATTTACAATATTTATAAACATAATTAATTATGAATACAAAAAAGATGTTGAGTACTAACAACTAAGGCCTTTGACCTACCATATTAATATTTCTTATATAAGGTTATATATGTTACATTTATATTATTTACATTTTGAATATTTATATTTTTCTAATAGGCAAATTTTTCCAAAAATATTTTGTTGGGCTTCTTTAATAAAACTACAATTTAATAAAATATGCTCTATATTAAGTACTGCGTTACTATCACATAAATGGCATTGGTTTCGATCAGTGGGGTTAAATATGTGTTGTTGAGTCATGTAGGTGTGTCCTAACCTTAATCTTATATATTTTTGCAGATCTTGTCTTGATGCATTTTTGGGGTATATTGCCGGTACTTTACATGGGTTGAAGTTTTTATATATATGTTTTTAACTCATCCATTCTGTTATTTCAAAATTTTTCATGTCATTGGAGATTTTATGTTTAATATCACTTTTGTTTGATATTTGAAAGTTTATAATTGGGGCTAAAGTTGCGAATTTTGCTGCTTCATCGGATAATGTGTTGCCTTCAATTCCAGTATGGCCTGGGATCCACATTAGTTTAAATTTATTGGGTTATTTGATTAAAATATCCCTTATTTTGGAAATTATGATATTTTTGTTTTTGATATTTTGTGTGGCAGTTATCGCAGATTTTAAATCTGAACATATAATATATTTACCTCTAATAATTTTGTATTTGTTGAGAGCGTATAAAATAGCCGCTGATTCTGCCGTAAAAATTGAACATTCTTCGTAAAGGGAAGCTAGAAAGTAGCGGTAAAGTTTGTTTTTGAACCATTCGTGAACAAAAATTTCCAATTTTTATTTTTATACGATGTGTATATTTCATTAAAAAGTGAATTGTATATGTATAATTTGATGTTAAATCTTTAGATTTATTTATTAGGTCAAATATAAAACTAGTATTTTTTAATTTCCAAGGCGGTTCTGTGGTTGTGTAGATTTTCTGTGGTTTAATATTAATACCTAATTCTATGGCGAGTTTTAATGAGTTGTATATAGTTGGCGGAAAACGCAATGTTCGTTGGGATTATGTTTATAAGTTGATGTTACTGAAGGAAAGATTATTTTGAATATGAGGTTTGCGTTAATTGTTTGAAATCTTTGTTCAATTGTAGGTAAACCGGATTCAGCCATTAGATTTTTTATTCGAGTCGTTTTAAGAGCTCCAAGTGCGATTCTTATGGATTGATGGTAGATTGGAGAGATTTTAGCTGAGTCTTGGAGGTTTTACCGTAGATAGCTAGACCGTAGTCTATTTTAGAAAAAATTAAGCTACGTACAACATTTATTAATGTATTTGGATGTGAATTACCATTTCTGCCATTTATGAATTTTAATACATTAATTCGTTTTAATAAGGAATTTTTAAGAGCGTCAATTTGAGAGGACCATGTGAAAAAACTGTTTAAGATTATGCCAAGTATTTTTAGTGTTTACACTTTAGAGATTGGTTTATCTTGAATAATGATATTTGTAGCATTGCATAATTTTTTCTTACAGATGTGTAGATATTTGGTTTTGTTGAAAGAAATTTTTGCGCCTGTACTTTTACACCAGTCGCTTATAGGCAAGAAAATTTCGTTTAATTCATGCTGTATGTTTACGTTTGGTCTGTGTGTGAAAATTATATACAGATCATCTGCGTAGATAACATGTTTAAAATACTTGTTGTTGATTTTTCAGTATTGATAATTGATTACAATAAATCTTAAATGTTGAAATAAAAAGATATGGTACTTGCCATTTAAAAAATATATTATGTACCATATACCATAGACGGACATCTTCCGTTAACGGACAAAATCTGCGTGACGCTCGCTGTCCGCCTATGAGAGCTTTCACTGTATATATTATGTAGGAGAATGTCCGATCGGATCTAAAACGCACAGTGGTTCCAAAACGCTTTTTTTTTGGAAATAATTCAGTAACTAAAGAACCGTTAGAGGTATCTCAATAAAATTTCTCATGGCCAGAGCTGAGGTGTTTTCGAGTTGATCATCTCGGGTATGTCATTTTTTACAAAAAATCACCAAAAATTAATTTATGATATGACAGAAAAGAAATTTTATATATAGATAGTCCTTGTAAATATCTACCAAAAATGCGCTTACGTGTGTACGTTATCGTTTTTAGTTTAAGAGATATTCGGCTCGAAATAAAATTTTACCTCATTTTTAGCCTCGTCTTTTTTTAGTTTTTTTTAACTTGGCGGGCTTAATATTAATAAAAGTAGTTTTTTTGTTCTGAGCTTTATCATTTTTTTAATGTTTTCAAAAGAAATCTTAATGTAAAAGGTGTAAAGTAAATCCAGAGGAGTTTGGGACAATGGTCTGCCCTCGACCCCTATCCAAATGTTGTCGATTTTGGAAAATGCTTTCTTCTTTTTTTTTTTTTTTTGTTATGTTCTCAAATGGCAAAGTTGAGATCGTCTTAAAATGATCTTAGTTTTTTATTTCTATATGTAGGGTATATATCCAAAAAGTATTTTCTGACGGAGACCCCTTATAACGACAGAGTGACCATTTCAATGAAAAAAGTAAATTTTTGAAGGAAGCTTTCCCCGACCTAGAATTTTGGATATTTCGGAATAAGAAAATGGGAATCTATTTATTCTCTTCTTTTAAGGACATATTTCTTTATATTATACTAAAATTTCACAATGATAGCTTAATTAATGTAGATTTAATTTAAGTTCAAATATTAAATTCTTTTTTGAAAAATAACACTAAATACAAAAAATTTTAGTTGGAATACTTTATTATTTATATATTATTATTTTTAAAGTAATAAACTTTCCAACGATACCAAACACTTGCATAAATATTTTACACAATCGTTTAAAAGCTAACTGAAACTTTATCCCCTTCGGAAAAATTTGCACAGTTTCCTTCAATTTATATAGTTAATGTGTGCTGCAGCATTCTATATACATAATTGCATAGCATAGGCAATATTAAGCCCGCCAAGTTAAAAAAAAAAACTAAAAAAAGACGAGGCTAAAAATTAGGTAAAAATTTATATCTCTTAAACTAAAAGAGATAACGCACACATGTAAGCGTATTATTTACAAGGAATATTTATATATAAAATTTCTTTTCTGTCATATCATAAATGAATTTTTGGCGATTTAAAAAAAAAATGACATACCCGAGATGAGCAACTTTGGAATGCCACCCACTTCCCCCCTGACCCGCTAGGAGACTGTACTCCTCAAAATCAACTCGAAAATACCTCTGGCCATGTGAAATTTGATTGAGATACCTCTAACGGTTCTTTAGTTACTGAAATATTTCCAAAAAAAAAAAAAAGCGTTTAGGAACCACTGTGTAACGTGAAAGCGATTGTTTTATAGGGGATGTTACAAGGAAATTTAATTGTCAACAAACTGAAGCTTAAGTTGGTTAAAAATTATTTTTATACCCACCATCAAAAAGATGGGGGGTATATTGATTTTGTCATTCCGTGTGTAACATTTAAGACCCCACAAAGTATATATTTTCTGGGTCGCGATTAGATTCTGAGTCGATCTAGCTATGTCCGTCCGTCTGTTGAAAGCAGGATAGGGATCAAACGGGACAACGTAGGGAAACGAAATTTGGCATAAATTTTTGTCTTATATAAGGTTTGTTTGGGATTGAAAATTTAAAGCTTATATTCAGGGAAATCCCGGGAAGTCGAATAATTTTTTCCGCTATTCCGGGAAATTGGAAAGTCTGGGAAATTGCTATCTCTATCTATAATTAATCAATGTATATTTAAACCAACTTTTTTTAAAACTTTAACCAATAAATTACATATTTAAAAATTTTTTTTTATATCTTAACCCACTAAACCTTAGTTTAAACTGATTTAAATTTGACTTCAATTTGAATTAGAAATGTTTACAAATTCTGTTTTATTCAACTATAAATATGGTTATTGTCTCCTGTTTCATATTCTAACAAAAAAGTACGTATGTTTCCACAAATCGTCACCGAAAATGCAAAACAACGTAACATCAAAATTTTCAAAATTGTGTTTTTGATGAAATATATTTAATAAAAATATAATTAAAAAAATTAATAAAAATCACAAATTTTCAGATTTGCAGCTCAAAAAATTACGATTATATTAATGAAAGCAATAATTTTCTTAAGTCAAAATAACGTGTTCAAAAAAATAAATTTAGATTGCAAATTATTACAATTTGCAAACTATTAAAATTTTGGAGTAAAAGTTATCAGAAATCTTTTTAATTACAATTTACAAATTTAGATTGCAAATTATTACAATTTGCAAACTATTAAAATTTTGGAGTAAAAGTTATCAGAAATCTTTTTAATCACAATTTCAGAAAAATTAAATCTTGAAAAACGTAAACCACATAACTTAAGAAATATTTAATAAAAAAAAAAAAAATATTCATCATCAATATATAAGGCAGTATTTAAGGATGTAATAACCCAAAAATCTTGTTTGTAGGTCAATTCGTTTAGATTTTAGAAAGTTTTTTTTGTGCCACCTGTAAAGTTATGAAAAGTTATGTTACGTTGTTTTGCTTTTTCGGTGACGAAATACCATTTACAAAAAAAAAAAAAAAAAAAAAAAATTATCAAATTCACATGTCAAATAATTAAAGTGCAATATTTATTTTCTGGTTTTTATATGTTCCAAGAGTGACAAAAAATTTGCAAAATTTTAGGATCCCCAGTGCCAATTATTCGCAGTACCGTTATAATAAACCAATCATTGGCTAAATTTTAATAGAAAATAATTATATGTGCAGATTGATATTTTTACTCAATAGACTGGCATAAAGTCCACAGTTCAAACTGTTTAACCAATTAAAGTTAAAATTAAAGTTATTTGGGAATATTTAAGACGCTTTGCCCTAAAAAACGATAATTTTATGTCACCAGGTCATAAACTGTCGGTTGAAGTGCACAAATCATTAAAATAAGGCCACTTTTTATGTAAAATTTTGTAAAATGGAGTATACAGAAAATGTTTATTATTATTAATTCACAGCACGACATAAATTTACTTGACAATGAGTCCAATAGCTTCGAAGATGAATTTCGTACTAAAATTATATTTTTCAGTAAATGAATGTGACGATGTTACTTTATCGGGCCTCAAAATCTATTTTTAAGTAACAAAATATTATATTTCTACAGCAACCAGTAATGATCCTCAGACCTTCATTACATAAGGATTTCCAAAAATGCTGTCTGCTGAGATTAGAGTATTCATTTTACTCGACTTTTTCATTGTTCGAATAATCAAATAACTCGAAAATGCTGTTTTTAAATTACTCGAATAATCGAGTAAAACTTTTAAGTTACTCGAGTTATTCGATTAATTTATACCTTAAAATTTTGTTCGATTTTTCAATGCTTATCAAAAAAAAAAAAAAAACTATAGCTTAAAATAAGAAATAGTAATTCCAAATTTAAAATTTCCGTAAAAATTTATGAATATTTGTCTTTTTTGCTTTGATAATGCTGTTGTTTCTCTATATTTAATATATTCATTGATAGTTAAATAAATAGTTGAACCAAATTTTATATTAAGGGTTGTCCGAACTGCGATTTTGTCTCATAACCTCACTTTTTAATTTGGACACACACTGTGTACAACAGAGGTTGGTTTCCAGTTATATTCAAAATGTTTGTACAATATTTTTAAATATGGAAAGAGCTACTAAACCCAGATTTATTTTTAGAATGTTTTATAATTCGTCGTTCAATTATGTTCGATATAATTGGCTCTATTTTGAATTAAACGACAATATCTACCGAAACGTAAAATAATTTATTTATTTAAAAATAAGCACTATGGACTATCCTTTTCAAATAAAGTAGTTCAGCGATTCTTAACATAAAGAACAAGTTTACATGCTAAACTTAATTTTAAGTCCAAATTCCTTCTATATAACAAATTTCATTCAAACCATCACCATAATATCCTTTACACCAGACTGAGCATTTATTGCTATATAAACTATGTACTTTCATTCGTAGAACCAATAATGTTTTTCCAAATCAAGTTTAAAATCCTTTAATTTAATTCTTATTATTTATTAAATTTATATAAAATTATTTGAATTTTACTTTAAAATTAATGACGTTTATATTTTTATTTAATTAAAAATTAATTTAAAAAACTACCTTTAAATAAAAATTAAAGTTTGTGATACCACTTTTAGATTCGAAACATTCTGTACAAATTTTGAAACATTGTTTAAGCTAAATTTTCTAGAAAACTGAAATTAGAACATCCTAAAAACTAGTTAAGACAGAAAATATTTAAAATATTTTTTACTCGAATTATTCGATTAGTCGGCATAATTTGCTCGAATAAATTGTTACTCGAAATTCTGGATTTTAATTTAATCGAACAGTTGTTTGATTTTAATTTGTCGATTAATCAAACAAATAATATTCGAGTGAATACCCTAGCTGAGATATATTTAGATTCAGAGGTATATGACAATATTAAATTTTTCAAATTGATTTTGTATAAGTATACTACAGTTTTGACCTACATATATATTTAAAGTAAAAAGGACAAATCGGTACTACGAGGCATGAATCTGGTAACGTTATATTAGGACAATATAATTCCTTAACAACTATCATAAATATTGAAACTTAACCTTATTTAAAAAAATGATTTTTATAAAATTCTTGTCGTGCGGGAAGTAGTGGGTACCTGGTAAGCCAGACTTAAATTGCTAATAGATGGGTGAAAATGTCATTACTTTTTCTTTGGAAATGTCTAAGAATTCATGCACCTCTTCTTGTCGAATATGTAATCACTTACCAGGAAGTAAATAATGAGTAAAAAAAATACGTTCCCGAATTAAATGAGAAATATGCATTCATTTAACAGGATGTATGAAATGACGAGTGTAAACTTAATGCCAATTTTATTCGAACTTTTTAAGCCTCTACATATAGCAATATATTCTCATTTTATCTGTAATTCCAAAATGAATCGCTCCTTCTAGTATAGAAAAGATTTTATATTTATCTTATTAACTAAATTTATTTTTTATTATTTTTCTAGCTATTTCAATTCGTCGAAACCATCATGGCCAGATCTAGTTGAGAGCGATGATGATGACATGGAAACTAATATTGATGTTGAAAAGTTGCCACCTCTTGAGGTGGGTCCTCATGAGAATCGTCTACAGCACACATATTGGTTGTGGTTCTCACGTAAAGGTGCACATCGTGCAATGGATTATAGTAAATCATTGCGTGTGGTGGGTCGTTGTGCCAGTGTACAACAGTGGTGGTCATTATACTCGCATCTTAAACGTCCCACAGCCTTACCGTTGTACCTGGAATTGAGTTTATTCAAACAGGGCATTAAACCTATGTGGGAGGATCCAGCCAATTCGAAAGGTGGCCAATGGGTAATACGTTTACGTAAAAATCAAATTGATCGTGCGTGGGAAAATGTTTGTATGGCCATGTTGGGTGAACAATTTTTAGTTGGCGACGAAATATGTGGTGTAGTGTTAACAACAAAAGTTCAGGTAAGTCCATTTTATTCTATTTTTGTTAATTTTGATGAAAGATAAAAGTGAGAAAATATAAAAAAAACTATATGAATGAATAACATTAATAAGAGTTGAAATTAAAGTGTTTTTAAGGTAAAAAGATTTAAAAGAAATTAAAATAAAAAAATAAATTAAAATCAAAAGGAAAAATGAAACGTGGAAAAATTGATTTTTTTATATATAAAAGAAAAAAATATATAATTTAAAAGTGCTTAAGATTTAAATAACATAACGTTTTATATAACAGAAGTTTAAACAATTGAACAATTTTATATTTAATTTCTAGTTTTTAAGATTTTTAAAAATTTATTTGTTTCAGATAATTATATCAAATCATTAAATGTATTCACTTCGAAATATTTAGGAAATTCAAAAATATCAAAGTACTCCTCAACAAAAAGTTCTTAAATACCTTAATATTTTATAATTCTTAAATTAACTATTAAAAATGTAAAATATATGTTTTTTTTTTTTTTTTTTTTTTTTTTTTTTTTTAAATCTACAAGTAGATAAATGTTGCATTCTTGCAACATTAAATAGTGAATTTGAATCTATTTAATATATTTATTTAATACTGATTACTTTGAAATATTTTGATATTTATTACAAGTTTTATGTATGTTAAGCGAAAAATTCATTGAGAAAATCTGTATGAAAATCACCCATTTTTCGCATGATTTTCATACAAAATTTTGAAATGAAATCTTCGTTCGACATACAACAGGCAAAAGCAATTAATTTAATGAATTTATTAAAAGTGATTTTTATATCCTGTTCATACTTAATATTTTGTGAAATATTCCAACAGTTTTATACAAATTGGGTTTGAACACATTCAATTACATATTTTTAAACTTAATTGTCAGTTAAAGTTCAAACAACGTATTGTATGTGCTTCAACCTCAACGCTATCCAAACGCATTTGTTTTCTTCATTTGACGTCTCTAGAACTGTCAATAAAAAGTGGTGGATGTAAATAAAAACAAAAAGGAATGTGTAAAAAAATAAAATACGTTCCAACTGCATAACATTTTTGTATCGATGTTGTTGTTGGTATTTTCTTTTTATATTATTGGTGTAGTACGCAAGTAATCAAAGAAGTGTTTGACACAAACGACAAAATCACAAAAGAACAAAAAAATATTAAGTGGTTTTTTGACGTAATGACTGGCAAGTGGTTGAAAAAAGTGATAAATTTGTAATAAAATTAGAGAAAATTAAAAGATCAGAAGTGTTTAGTGTTTTAAATATAAAAATTAAATAACTAAATTCATATAATTATATTCGGATTTAAACAAATTAAACTGATAAAAAGAAAAACCGGATTATGATAATTTTCCACATAGAAAAAAGGGTTAAATAAAAATGAAATTGAAAAAAGATTCGGCTGTGCCGAATCTTTGATACCCTTCACCATATTACCATCTTACCATCTTATCGACATCATATTACCATATTACCGACAATTAATAAAATTTTCGCCTTAACGTATGCTTGCATATTTTCTAAATCTAAATTTTTTTCAAACTACGAAAATTTGAATATGAAAAAAAAAAACAATCATAACAGGCTTTGCTTTTAAAAAAGAAACAACAACAATTCCATATATATTTATTTTTGTATGTACAAACTGACTGAATACACAAAGAACAACAACAACACTGTTTTATTCATTATATTACTGCTGTTGCTTACTAAACTACTTGTCTATACAAAAAACATAAAACGTCACTAATAGTCATTACAATGCTTAATATACATGTTTGTGTATGTATTTATGTATATTCTTAACAGATATGTTTTAGTTTTTAAAAATAAACAACTACAATTCCATATCTATTTATTTTTGTACAGACTGCATATACAAAGAACAACAACAACAACACTGTTATTCATCATATTACTGCTGTTGATAACTAAACTACTTGTCTATACAAAAAAACAAAAAACGTCACTAATAGTCATTACAATGCTTAATATACATGTTTGTTGGTGTATTCATATTCTTAACAGATTTGTTTTTGGGCCATAACTCTGTTGATTATGAACGAATTTGGTTTATTAAAAAAACCGAAATTTTATAAAAATATTTATGACTGATCTATATAAAAATAAAAATCTATAGCTTGAACAAGGGCTTCAAAAATAAAAAATTCGTTTTCCCCGATATCTCAGTTATTACTGAACCGATTTATTTAATTTTTTCAGAACAAAAATTCAGAAAATAATTTTCGAGCCCCCTTTAAAAATTCGAAGTCCCTGGTATATGCAGAGGCTTCAGAAACTAAAAAACCGGTTCTAAAAACCGGTTTTTAAAGCATATCTCCATCATTTATAAACCGATCTTCCTGATTCAAAAAACTGAAATTTTATAAAAATATTTGTGACCGATCTGTATAAAAATAAAAATCTATAGCTTAAACCAAGGCTTCAAAAAATAAAAAATGCGTTTTGTCCGATATCTCAGTTATTACTGAACCGATTTATTTCATTTTTTCAGAACAAAAATTCAGAAAAAAATGTCCGAGAATTCTTTGTAAAAACGAAGTCCGTAGTGTATACAGAGGCTTCAGAAACTTGAAAACCGGTTCAAAAAACCGGTTTTTTGAACATATCTCCGCATTGTATGAACCTATCTTGCTGAATTCCAATAGCAACATTCTCGAAAGCATTTCCGATCGTTTGACATACATATTATATATGTCAGTTATCGGTGGGCTTCATAAACGCCATTTCAACCGACACACGGACGGACGGACGGACGGACGGACGGTCGGACGGACGGACGGACGGACATGGTCCAATCGTCACCGCTTCTTACAAGGATTCCGAAAATATAAACTTTTTTGCTCTCCGACGAAAATTGTGGAAATTACAAACGGAATGACAAACTTATATATACCCTTTACACCTGTGGTGAAGGGTATAAAAAGTGGAAGGTTAAAAAAATGTAATAATGGAGAAAAAAAATTGCAAAAATCCCAAATTCGGATAACAAAATAAGGAAAAACAAACACTCCCTCGCATTTTAAGAGAACTATGGCTACGTATGAGAATTTTTCTTTTGTATAAGAAACGCAAACTCTTTAGAAATTTGAAAAAAAAAAAATACTCTTGCTCAGCTACACACTAATAAAAAATTTAGTATTCTTTTTAGTGCATAATTTTACAACTGTGATAAATGTTGGTGCAAAGAGAATATTTTAGCGATTTTTTTTTTTTTTTGATATTTTTAAGCGGTTTTTTCTTTTAATACTACATTTATCGTTTTTTATTTAAGGGCAATTTTTAAAAGATTGTGACAAAACTATTTTTTCAATACTCTGTTTTAGCTCCGAGATTTTTTTTGATGGTGTAAAATTTCTTCGAATGCAATTTAATAGTTTGGAAGGGCTTTAAAAATGTATATCCCTAAGAATTTCATAAGAAAAAAAAGTTTGATAAAAAGGAAAAAGTTTCAAAATACAAATTTTGTATGCACCAGAAATTAAAAATATTTAAAAAAGTTGTTAATCAAACGTTTATATATATATATATATATATATATATATATATATATATATATATATATATATATATATATATATATATATATATATATATATATATATATATATATATATATATATTTATATTTATTTTTTTTTTTTATAAATGTATTAAGAGCTTTCAATTGACATTTTAATCTTTGTAATCTGATAAATAGTATAAAAAATATTTATGATTTTAAGTGAGTTAGGAAGATCAATGAGTACCAAAAGCCTTAAAAGCTGTCGGGCTATTTTCATACATAGTGACCGCGCTTTACTCCTTTCAACGTTCGATGCTTAAAATTTCATGTCCTTAAAAATGCCTAGAATTTTTGCTTGGAAGGTTACTAATGTAACGCCGATTACCAAAAAAGTAATAGTTATATGTTTTGCGCTTTCCAAAGTCATAGAGGGCATGATGAATTACTATTTTGTTAAATATTAAGGGTTCAATAATATACTAAGCGACCTGCAGTACTGGTTTCGTAGGGTTTACTCTACAGAAGACATACCAGCTTACTCGTTTCATTAGTGGAATCTCAACAAACGAGTTCCATGTAAAACTTCCAATCCAATTCTTCGTTTATATTTATTTGTAGTATTAATCAGCTTTTGATTTTTTGGGCATGTGATGTCCGTAGCACTTACAAAATGTTTCAAGTTTCAAAATAAGCATTTAAGAAGAAACAATTCCTTCAGCCGGATTATCGTATACGAAATGAAAATCCCTGCAGAAGTAATTCCGGTCACTTACTATTACGGACAATTTAAATCAAATGTTCTCTAACACTTCCTTCACGAAACCTATTTTTCTATTACCAACATAATATAACTATAAATAGGAACCATCCCCTGAGTGCTGGTTCACCATAAAAGAAAATAAAAATTATTTAGCAACTCTAATTTCTATTCTTTGAAGATAACCGTACTTTTTTGGTTCACCATAAAAGAAAATAAAAATTATTTAGCAACTCTAATTTCTATTCTTTGAAGATAACCGTACTTTTTTGGGGTCATTTGAATACCAGTGATGACATTTGTTTTTTTTTTCTAATACCACCAAAAAACGCTAATTTATCCACACAGTTTGGGGTATATGGGGGGCTAAATGAGAGAGTATAATTTTTTCTGAACACCAAAATTTCAACTTCTCTTGTAGTTAGTCATTCTTGGAACAGAGCTCCCCAATTCAGTCGAGAGTAAGCCTTTACAACGAAAGCAACGTTGCTAAAAATAGAAAAAGAAAAAGATAAAAAGTAAAATATAACAAAATATTCTAAATGTGCAAACGGGTGTAGTAAAAAAAATGAATAAAAATTAATTAATAGAAAAAATTCTACAAAGAAATTATTTCTTTTAACTTGACATAGTTAAACTAAATAAAGTGATTAAAAATTAAAATAGAAAAAACCCAAATCTTGTGATTGATGAATTATTATTACAGAAATTTTTATTATCTATCAGTAAAATAAAACACCCACCGTTGTATTAAAAAATTATAAAAAATAATAATTAAAACGGAATTTAAACGCGCGTGATTATATAGAAAAGTTTGTTAATTACTATTTATTAAAAAATTTTGAAATAAATAATCCTATAAACGGGAAAAATTGTTAATAATAAAATAAAGAAAAACGGCCGCCTGAAAAAATAGTATATTATTTTTTGCTTTATAAAGCCTGCTTGCTTCTTTGCGCAGAAAATCGATTTTTTACATTGATTAAAAGTTACACACTCACACATATATACCATTGCAAAGTTTTAGCTTTGGGTTTTATTTATACATATATAAATACTAAAGTAAAAAAAAACGTGTAAACTTATTAATTAGTTTTTAAATAAGTAAATTAAATTATTGTTTTTTTTTTAACTTAAAAATAAAAAAAATATAAAATATAGATAAAAATTTACATGTTTGAAAGAAAAAAAAATTAATTAAAAGAAAATCTTAACTACTACTAAAACAATACAACTCTGGGTGTTTGTTTAATATCAAGAAAAAAATATATAATAAAAGAGTATCTTTTAAATATAAGAGCTGTTGAAAACACTCATACACAATATAAATTGAAGAAAACAATTGGATTACAAACGCTAATAAAGTGTGTAGTTTTTTTGTTTGTTATCAGCCAAGGTTATAATGATTTTAAATAAAATATAAACAAATTTAATAGTTATGATTATTGTAATAATAAAAAACGGAAATAAATTATTATAATATTATAAAAATAAAAAAAAGCAAACTTGAAATTTAATAAAATTTACTCTTTCCTCTTAGTGAAATAATTGTTTGAGCAAAAATATAACCTTAAAGAGCATAAATTTGTTGAAAATTTAAAGAGAACCGTAACGAGCTTCGTTTGTAAAAGAGATTGTGCAAGAGTGTTTAAGTACAAAAGAAAAAAACAAAGCATAATAAAATAAATATATAAAACGCCAAAAATAAAGTAAAAGATATAAAATACATATAAATTTAATGCTATTTTAAACAAAATATCAAGAAAAAAATATTGAGAAAAATGGTTAACTAAATTATTATTTTTTGTTTAAAATATAGAAGAAATAAATTAATATTTGATAAAATACAAAAAAGTGAGTCACATTTCTATGTTTTAAAACAAAAGTAGAAAAAAGGCAAAATAAAATACAAGAAAAAAAAAAAAAAAACAAAAAAAACAGTGGTACTTATACACTATACTTGTTTGCCCGGCTGTGTTCCAACAGCAAAACCAGCAACACCACCTTAACAAAAATCCCCTCCCTCAACGTTCATCATCGTCATCAAAGGCAAAATATAACGATAACAATTAACTAAAATAAAAAACAAATTTACTTATAGCAAGTGGTAAAAAAATTATAAAAAACAAAATTTATTAAAAATTAAAATAAAAACCCACAAAATTAAATCATAAAATTATTATTGAAAACTTAAGATTTAACGAAAAATAAAAATTAATAAAATAAACTAAACTAAACCCACAAAAAGGTAACAGCCGTTTAATGTCTTCATATTTTTTAAAAAGAAAATAATTAATGTAAAAAAATAAAACGGCTTTCTTAAAGAAACTTTTTCACAAAAAACAAAAACCTTAAAGGCCCTCAATTAAAAAAAGTCGTCCCGTAAAAACGCTTTATTAACCAGTAACAGTAATCAGCAGAAGCAGCAACATGACAAAAGATAGATTAGCCGCTTTACATGCCGCCCAATCGGACGATGAAGAGGCCGAAGAGGTGGCCGTTAATGTTGACACCACTCATGACTCTTATATGGATGATTTCTTTGCCCAGGTCGAGGAAATACGTGGTATGATCGACAAGGTACAAGAAAATGTCGAAGAAGTCAAGAAAAAACATTCGGCCATCTTGTCCGCACCCCAGTCGGATGAAAAAACCAAACAGGAGCTCGAAGACCTGATGGCTGACATTAAAAAGAATGCCAATCGTGTTAGAGGCAAACTAAAAGGTATCGAACAGAATATCGAGCAAGAAGAACAACAAAATAAATCATCAGCCGATTTGCGTATACGTAAAACGCAACATTCGACCCTGTCGCGAAAATTTGTCGAGGTTATGACCGAATACAATCGTACACAAACCGATTATCGTGAACGCTGCAAGGGGAGAATACAACGTCAATTGGAAATTACCGGTCGTGCCACGACAAACGAAGAATTAGAAGATATGTTAGAGCAGGGTAATCCAGCCGTGTTTACGCAAGGTATTATCATGGAAACGCAACAGGCCAAACAAACGTTGGCCGATATAGAGGCTCGTCATGCTGATATTATGAAATTGGAGACATCGATCAAGGAATTGCACGATATGTTTATGGATATGGCTATGTTGGTGGAATCACAGGGTGAAATGATCGATCGCATTGAGTATCATGTGGAGCACGCTATGGACTATGTGCAGACTGCAACTCAGGATACAAAGAAAGCTTTGAAATATCAAAGTAAAGCCCGGCGAAAGAAGATTATGATTTTGATATGCTTGACTGTGTTGGGTATCATAGCTGCTTCATATGTTAGCAGTTATTTCATGTAAATGCCATGTTCTTATTTTTCTTCTTATTTCTTTATTAACTCTTTTTTTATTTTTATTATTAGTTTTTTTTTTTTAATTTTATTTTCACATTAGTTTATAATTATTTTTTATTTTATTACATACTTTAGTTTCATTTTTAAGTTTATTGTGTAGTTATTTAAGCATTATTTATACATATAATATATATTATTTTTTATAAACAAAATAAAACTTAATTAGTTTTTCCTTAAACAAAACAAAAAGTCATAAAAACAATTTAATATTAATAATAGTAAACAAAATGGAAGAAATTGTTTAATTAAAAACAAATGAAAATTATTCTTATATATTATATACCTTATATATACAAATATTTAACTTAAATTACATTAAAAACAAAAAATAATTATTAAACATACTTCTTTAAAAAAAATGTAGAACAATTTCTTAAAACACAAACATACAAAAAATCTCTTTATATATTTAAAATAATAAAATAAAATTTAAATAATATAAAAAAACAACAACTATTAGCTACAAAAAATAACAAACCAAACCCACAAAACTTTAAAATGTTATGCAAAATTAAAAAAAAAAAAAGAAAAAAAAATATTATAAAACAAACTTTAAACATAAAACAAGTTTAAGTTTAGTTTGTTATTAACTTAAAAAATAAAAAAAAATAAAAAAATATTACGAAAATCTTAATAAAAAAAAATATATAAAAATGAATCTTACATTAATTAATCAAACAACAACAAAAAATTAACCTGCCATAAAAGGCCTTAAAATTGAAACTTTTCAAAAACTTCTCAAACTTAATTTTTCCTAGTTTTTTAAGGCCTTTTTTTCTATTTCTTGTATACATTTTGTTTTTCACGAAATGTTTAAATTATAAATTTCAATAAATTTTATATACTTAATTACATTAACATAGAAAAACTTCTTTCACCATTAGACAATTTTCAGTAAAAATAAATTTTTCTTATATATTTCAGTTGTTATTTTTTATATATTTTAATAATATAAATATTTGTTTCTTGTTTTTTTACTCTTCATAAATGTTTAATTCTTATTTTTTTAACATTTAAATATGTATTTATATGAAAGTAAACATTTTTTCCTATTTATTGTTATAAAATAAAGTAGAATCTCTTAAAAACTTAAAAATATAAAACACTAAAATGCATATTTAAAAACTTTGAATCTCTAACTCCCCTTATTAAAGATTTTATTTAAAATTTTTTTAGTAAAATAATAAAAAGAATCAACAGTATATCATTTTGTGTCTATTCCGATTTTTTTTTTTTTTTTTTTTTTTTTTTTAAGTTTAAAAAATTAGCTAAATAACTTTATTTTATGGAAATTGAAATTTATTAATCTTCACATTTTTGGCTTTTATTAATAATTTTTCGGGTATCATGTTACTTTATCTTCAACTTTCATATGTTTCTCACATATTGTCAAGTTTTTATTTATAAATATTTAATTTTTGTTTATGAATTCCAGCAAAATTTTGAAAAGGAAAATAGTTAGAGTGTTTATGATCTTCTCTATGGCAAATAGTAATTTTGTGTTAATTTACAATTATTAAAATTTTCCTTTTCTAATGTAAGAATTTACAAATATGTGGCCAGTTGTTGTATATTTTATTTACTATTTTTCCTCAAATGTGGAATACAAGTTTGTGTTTTGAAGTGAAGATTATTTCAAATATGTTTAAAATGTTGCAAACACAGATTTTTAGAAATTGGGTGGTTTTCTTACAGTAATATAATTTTTTTTATATTAACTTTTTTAGCACGTATTTAAAAGATTAATGAATAAACATATTGGAAAAATATACAAATATTTTGATAAGATATTGTTGCTATTACAAAAGTTCAATAAATAACATAAATTTAAATAGTATTTTAGGTTGATTTGGAAAATATTTGTTGTTAGCAACATGTTGCTAATATAAAAGCCCATTTTTTAATTTCAAATAGGGTTTATTTCTGTTTGTTAAAAAAATTAAAATGAAATTAAATTTTGGTTTAGAGTTTACCCAAAATGAAATACTGTTTTTCTTTTTCTAAAACATCCAAACCATATTCAAATCGAATATCAAAACTCTTAAAGGCCAGTATTAAAACTTTGTAACATTTTTGGTGATATCAATTTTTCTCTATAAAGATAACAAATTTGAATAAGTTTTGAAAGAAAAACGATCTTTTGCTAAATAAGTCAAACATTAAGAAATCATTAAGATATTGGCGAAATATGAGAGTTTATTGTGTATTTTTATTTGAAAGAAAACATTTTCAAGTTTCAATTTATAAACCATACTAATTCCAACGATTTACAAAAAAATAACACTGATTTTTTATTGAAATTGTTCTAATTTAATAAACCTTAAATAAAATTTTTAATTTATTTAAGAATTTGTTTGCAATTTTTTTAATAGTATTCGGCTAAAGAAATGATTGTTATCCATTTTAAAATGTTAAAATATTCTTAAAAATGGTTTGGATTTTTTTCTTCTTTTTGAATTTATTATTTAATTTTTCTCCTCCTCCACCCCCTCCCTTTTACCCCCTTTATCAAAATCTCAAAAGTTTTTTAAGAGCGCATTTACTTTTGTATTATAGTCAATTAATTAATAAAAAAAAAAACATATAAAATTAATACATTTTTGTTTAAAAATCTTCTTTAAATCTATAATATAAATATTATATAAAAAAACACACACTTTGCAATTTAGACAACTAAATATTTAATATTTATTAAAAAATAAAAACAAAATTAAATCACAAAAAAAAAAAATTATTTAGTATGTATATTTATAAATATAACAAGAAAAAAAAACAAAAGCAAATAAACACAAAATACAACAATAACTATCTACTTAAATTAAAAAAATAACAAACAAAACAACATAAAATAATATTTAAATTTAAAATAAAATTACACACCTACAAAACATACAATCAAATATTTATCTTCTTATTTTTTTATTAAATCTCTTTTTTTCTTACAGAATTTATTTATTTTTTTTTTTTCAATATATAAATATTTTTTAAAGACCTGTACATTTTTAAATTATTTTTATAAATTTATAAAATAGTGCAACTTTTTTGAAAGGTTTTTTATTACTATATTTCATTTATTGATTTTATATTTATTTTTTTAAGAAAACTGTGCTAGAAACGTTTTAATTTCTTTTAAGATAAAACGTTTTGATTTTATTTTTAACGTCATCACTTTTATTTTTTCAAATAAACAATTAATGGCAAATTTTAAAGGAGACTTGGAAAATTTTTATTACAATATTTTTACAAACATTTTAAATTTTATATTTTTAGTTGTTTACAAAATCCTTTAATTTATTTTGTATAATTTTAATTTGATGGTTTAATTTGTTTCAATTTGTTGCCGTTAATAGTTTTTTAATTTACAGCAACATTAAAATACCGAACTCTTACTTTGAAATGTAAACTAGTAAACCAATTTTCTTGTAGCAACAAGTTACAAAATGTTTTTCTTAAAATGATCTTTAGTATACAAATATTTTTTATTGGGAGATTAAGGATTTAGTTTGGTCGCTTGAAATATAAGCAACATTTTTTTTTAGCTTTTTTTTCTTTAATTTCCTGAACTCTAAAATATATAATATAATTTAGGCTTGAGGAAGCGTTTTAGCAGTTCATCATACATTTTAATTGATTTTAAATTAAACTTGTTCTTTAACGCTTCTTAAGAATGTTGCTAAACAAAACGAGTTACCCAGTTATTTAATAATCTACTTTTGGAAGCTGCATAAAATATTGCAATTTATCTTAAAATATAAAATTTGCTAAAAGTTTGTTTTTATTAAATATAATGCTTTTTTTTTTTTCAAATGTTGAGATCTATAATACTTTAAGTAAAATGTTGACTAGATTTTTTTATTAAATCTAGTCAAAATGTTAGAATTTAGAAAAAAGGCAACATGTTATTTTTAAGGTAAAAATTTTTCGTTAATTATTAAAACAAACAAATCTTTTAATTTTCTTTCAATAATGTTAGAAGTTAGAAAAATTAGCAACATGTTGATAGGATTTTCCTAATGTTACATTTTCATGTCCTCTGTGCAAATTAAATAATGTGAAATATAAATTTTATATCAATACAATTCTAACAACATATTGCAAAATATTTAAAGCATTAGTTTTAGTTGAAAATACTTTTTCTAAGCAAATGTAAGCTATAGACATTTTTTAAGGTTAACAAGATTGTACATATTGAGTCTAGCAACATGTTGTAAATGTTCTGCTAGAAAAATAGTTTACATCCAATATAAATTATTTTCTTAAAGATAAATTTTAAGTGAATTCAAATTAATTATTACATTTTCTAATGTTTAAAGTTATACAAATTACACACATGCTCCTATATTGCTTCTATAGTTATTTTTCAATAAATGCTATTTTTAAAGTAATTTTTATTGAAAATAGACATATTTTTATGGCAAATAAGGTAAATATTTGCGATAACCGAAACCGTTCATCAATGTTTTGCAACAGTAAACTTCATTTGAATTGCTTTTCAATAACATCTGCGAATGCTATTTAAATAAATTTTTAAAAAAAGAAAACATACACTATTTGGTTCCTTGGAAGTACTTCCTCAAAAGTAACTTCCATTTATTTTTGCTGGGATCTAAAAAATGTATGCTTAAAACTGCAACATTACCAAAGTATTCAAATTGAAAACTATATTGAGTCTAGCAACATGTTGCAATTGGTTACCTTTTATATAAATAAATTTATAAAATTTCTATATATTTCTATATCCAATTGAAGTTTTAAGTCAATTCAAATTAAAAATTACTGTTTAAAATTTTTGAAATTAAACAACAACTTACAAATATGTGTTCTGTATATCTAGCAACAAGTTGCCAAGCTTAATTTTAGCAGTCTAATTTCTATTATATTTATTTAGACTTGATTTTTTAACCACAATTATTACAAAAAAAAATTTATTACAAAAATATTTAAGTATGATTCAGCCTGGCAACAAGTTGCCAGATTATTTAATATAATTCTTCAGAAATAAATTTACAATTTAATGATTTGTGCTTAAAGAATGATATATTATTTAAATATTTAACACAGATTGTTTGTTAAAGGTCAGTTTTATAAAATTTAATATATTTAAATTTTTTTATTAATAAATTCAATTTAATGTTAAACATTAGTTAAGAGTTTGAAAAGAAAGGCCAGTTATTCTTTCACAAGGTCTCAAATAAAATCTTTTAAATCCCTTTAATTTTTTTGGTTTCCTTTCATTTTGCCATTCATTGTTGATTGTTTTAGGTACTTTTTTTTCTTAAGTATTTTATTTTCTTTTAAACTTTTACTTTAAAACTTTTTTATTTTTTATTTTCATAATCTTTAGTTAATTGTGCGTGATTAGATTGTGTGTTAAATTGTAGTTATCACATTTATTTATATACATAAATATCTAATAAAAAACAAAAAAAACTAAAAAACTAAATTAAAATTAAAGAAAAAATCAACTCTAATGCTTCCTTTTGACAAGCATTAATTCATTTTTGCTAATAATATGAAACAAAAAAGATTAAAAAAAAACTAAAAACCGAAAAAAAATTTAAAAAATAATATAATAAAAATTAATATTATTGTAAACTAGTTTTTAGTAGTTAATTTAAAATTCATAGAATTTTTGACTTGTTTAATTATTTTATTTTATTTGTTTTTAATTTTTTTTTTTTATTTTATTTATTTATAAAAAAAAATATAAAAATTTGAAAAGAAAAAAAATATACTCAAAATTTAATAGACAACAACAAAAAAAAATTTTAAATTTAATAAAGAAAAATAAAAAATATATATATAATATACATTAATTCTTGATATTTCAATAAAGTTTTAAAACTGATGGTTTTTTATTGTTAAAATAAAACATGCTAAATTGGTTTCATTCTTTTATTTTTTTGCTATCAGCGATTTTTGTTTGATAAAAATAATAATAATAATATTGGTATTGAATTTTGTGTAAAAGAAAAAAATTATACAATTTGTATTCATCATTTCTTCATCATGCAGGTAAAAAAAAAAAAAAACATTTTACAAACAAATTTATTATGTAATACATTTTATCTGTTTTTTCTTCTGCTATTTTTTGTGCTTTATATTGTTTATGTAAATTTATTACAATTCCTCAAAATTCCATAGAAATTATTTAATAACTCTCACTTTTTATGTTTTATTTATTTTTTTAACATATTTTGGTAGCTATATTTAAAGGTTAATGCCCTAAACCTTATTTTTGGTTATTATAAAATATTTTGTTAGAGGTTTTATTAAATTGTTTAAAATTGTAGGTCGATGAGACTTTAAATTATTCTCGAAACCGGTTTTGGATCAGTTTTACTATTTAGCTGGTATAGATTTGATAATATTTACACGATTATCAATCAATGGAATCGTGGTAAAATATTTTTATAATAAATTTGCTTGAACTATATGTCGAGTTGTTTTTCACAAGAGAGTTTATTATCAGATTTAAACCTAAATTATTTTATTAATTAGCTATTGCTTGGTTCGCATTAATATATGATTATTTTGGAGCGAATATAATAATGTTTCTCTTATTTCAAGCCTATTTAGCAAAAAACATTAAATTGGTGGATGTTTTTTCATATCTTTTAAATGTATATTTCAATATTTTAAACCTAGATTCTAAAATGAATTATATAATTTTTTTTAATAAACTTGAATATGTAACTTGACTTGTCATAATTTTTCACAAACTTTTGTATCGAAAATTTCTCTGAGAATAATCAAGAGGAAATTTTCCTAGAAATTAAACACTTTTTATATAGAAAATAAAACAGATAACTTAAAGAAAACTAATTTATTTAAACTGAGTTTAAATCGCAAGAACGTATAAAGAAAATTATCTTTTTATAGACATTTGAAACAGCTAAAAGTATTTTTGAATATATAATTTTTCAAAAAAAAAAAAAAAAAATCAGAAACTTCAAACCAAAGGTAGTTTCTTTCTTGCGGGAAAATGTTAACAACAAAGGACTATTTTATTACAAAAAATTTCTAGTTTTCAATTGTTTCAAATTTGTATTAGTTGTCTCCTAAAACAAATCTTAGTAAAGGTCGTTTTCTAGGCTGAAAATTATATTTTAAACAACAAATTTACATGAACAAAATTACAACTTTATTCGATTCATAATACATAATACAAGATTCTCCTGTAATACTTTTCATTTTGTATTATTAATTTTTTGTAAATTTTAACATGCATAAAATTACATAATTTAAAATGTCACCCTCTTCTTCTCCTCTTGTTTTATATTAACAATAAACACCACTAATAATAACTATTAACAATAAATACTTTAATTATTTAAATCTTAAAACTAACTACAAATTAACACACAACTCCTCAACATGTATTATTAATACTAATAAAACAATAACTATTTTACAATTGTTTTTTTTTTTTATTTTTTTTTATTTTTTTCTTTAAGTGTATTTTTATATTCTTAATTAAGAATTTCATTATTATTTTAATTTCATTTAATTAATGTATAATAGACTTCATTATTAACACTTTACTTTCTTTATTATATTTAATTTTAATTAGTTTTTATTTCTTTTTATATGTATATGTATGTATATGTATATGTATTTTAGTTTTATTTATTTTCTTTATTTTCTTCTAACTTTTATATTATTTTAATTAACCCTCATTACATTAAAATTTAGAAAAAAATGCTCTCTTTTTTATATCTGTAAAGTAAAAGAAAAATATTCTAGTTTTAATTAAACATTTAAATTAAAAAAATTTATAAAATATGAATTTAAAAATATTTCCAGTTAAAGTATATTTTGAATTAATAAATACCTATAATGTGAAATATTGGGGAAACTTTATGAGAATTTTTTAAATAATTTTGAAGTCTATAAGATTTAGATTTCTTTTAGTAAATAATATAGCTTTTGTATAAAGAATATCTCAAAATTCTAAGTTGAGGCTAGTCATACTTGACAAATATTTGATTAATATTGCCTGACCTCTTGATTAAAAATAAAAAAAAAATTGTTTGTGGTTGCGTCTACTTAACTTCAATAATAAGGTGTTTTTAAAAATTTTAAGACAATTTCTCGGACATAAGAGAGGGAGAGAAAGACAGAGCGTGAATTAAATAAATTTTTCTATAAAACTTTTAAAATAAAACAATTTTCGCAAAAAAAAAAAAAAAAAAAATTACTAGAAAGTAAAGTAGTTTCAGGACTGAAACAGTTTTTGTGTAAAAACCGACTTAAAACTGAGTGTCCAAACGCAAGCAAGCATTTAATTTTTTATATGAAGATTTGACAACTAAAACAGAATAGCGAAACCGCCCAAAATTAAAATCTATTTTATTTTCACAACGGTTTCTCAAAAGCTCTCAATTTTTTACTCTCCCTCTCCTTCGGTTTTGCCGCTGTTCCAAAATTATTCACATATGTTTACATTAAATTTATATAAGAAGGAAAAATATAGAAAGATTTGAGAGAGAAAGAAAAAAAAAAAACTAAATGTATGTGAAAACCGATCCTCGCCGCCGTCTTCATTTAATCTGCATTTCTCTCTAAGAGCTGAAAACAACAACCGCCGCCGCTTGCTTGTGTTTGGGCTCTGAGGCAATTTTCTAATAATATTTAACTCCAAATTGAGACAGTTTTCGTATCAAAATCGTTTTGAAAGTGTTACAGTTTTCATGTTTTTTTTTTTTTTTCTTTTCATGTTTTCATGTCGTCTGAAAATTTTCTTGCAAGTGTGACAGACAGACAGTATGAAAATTGTCTGTCAATTAAGACAGTTTTCGTATAGAAAATGCCTCACAACTTATGCAATTTTCTAATAAAAGCGAATTCCAATTTCAGCAGTTTCGTAGTGTGACAGTATTCGTATGAATATAGTCTCGCAAGTGACGCAGATGACAGTTTCATATTAAGACTAGCTCGAAAAGGAGATAGATTTCGTATAGAAACGGACTCATAACTGAAGCAATTTTCTAATAACAACGAACTCAGAGATATTTTAATAATTGTCTCATAAGTGAGACAGATTTCGTATGAAAATTCTCTAGCAAGTGAGACAGTATTTTTCGTATAAAAAATAACTTGAAAGTGATTCACAAATGAGACAGATTTTATAAGATAATTATTTCGCTTGCGAGACATTTTTTGTATAAAATTTTTCTCGTAACTGAGTCAATCTTCGTATCAATCTTCATATGAATATTGTCTAGAAAGTGACTAAGTATTCGTATTATTTAAAATTTCTTCAAATTATAGTCTACTCAGATCTTGCACAGAAAAAAATATTTTCTGAACTATTAAGCAGAATTTAAAAATGTTTTCAAATATTTTTATAATTTTATACAGTTTAATATCTCATAAAATCACTTTTATCGAATGAATGCATATTCAAATTTTGATCTCAATTCAAAACGCACATAATAAGAACTGACAGCAAGGCAGTCGCATAGTGTATGCTCAGATGTTTTGTTATGCATCATGCAGAATATATACTGACCTCGTTTGTACTCTAAGTTCCCTTTTGTGGTGCAGTAGCAACATTAAGCATCTTCCAATATATATGGAAACAAATTTTTTAAAGCAGCCTTAGTCATGAGATATTTTCCCATAGAAGACCAGATTTCTCCTCTACACAGAAGTTAATTCTATCTCTAGTTCTGATATTATGAGCGTCGAGCTCCTCTATTATAGTTCTAACATCCAATTTCAATTACGAAAAATACATATTAAATTATTTTATAAATTGAAATTCAATCTAATAAAAAATTATAAATTTAATTATTTGAATTATAACATATTTTTATTTATATTTTATTAATTTATTAATTGATACAATAAGAAAATAATTGAAAGCCATTTTATTTTTGGTAAAAATATTAGGTCATGTTAATTGTAATTAATACAATTAAAAAAGTTATTGGAATAGTTTTTGATAAATCGTTTAATATAGCATTTGTTTAAGTTAGAATTAGAAAATTCTTTAAAAGTTTCCTCTAATTAGACGAACTTTATGTTCCAATTTATGTAGTGATTTTTTAAATTTTTTGAATATATAATTTTTGTGTTCAAAAACCACTTAACAGTTTTGCTTGGCTAAGAGAGAGCATTATTTTCTAAAATTATTTATCCTAGTTTTTGGTAAAACTAGCTAATAATCTTTTTTCCCTTTATTTCTTTTTGTTCTTTTTTTTTTTTTGGGTTTTTAAATTAATTTTCTGTACTGCATGCTGTTTATATTTTTTCCCCGTGATAATTAAAAAAATAAAAACAACACAAACATAAAAAAATCTGTATGCTGCAAAAAATAAATACTTTTGCTGCCAAAAAAAAAAAAATATATTGCTACAAAATACTATAAATGGATCATTAAACTTAAAATAGCATGAAGAAATAGGATTTTACTGAAAACGGATATGCTAAACCCCCTCTCCCAAAAGTATGCTAGAAAGTTAAACCACCATCGAAACAACCACACCCCAATAAAGATGGCTAAATGCTAAATTGTTGCTGCTGTGCTAGTTTTATTTAATTTTATTCTTAAATATATTATAGTTTTTTTTTTTATTATATAATTAAGCTTGTTTTTTGTTAAATTTTATTTTAATTTGTTTTAACACTTTAACAATTAATGCAATCAATTTTTATTTTATTTGTTAATTTGTATGAGTTTGAAAACTATTTATTGTGATTTCATCTTAAGTTGTCATACTTATTTTTATATGTTTATCAGAATTTGTGTACTTAATTGGTTAAAATTATTTAACAACAATTTATTATTTATTTTAATTGGTATTGAAACAAAAAAACAAAAAAAATGCTTTAAAAAATCGTTTTTATAAAAAAATAACATTTATAAAGCATAATTATGTACCTTTCACAATCTAAAAACGAAACAGAAAAAAATGAAAACGAAAAATCCAGACAAAAAAATACCAAAAAATCTTGCTTGTTTTATTATAATATCCATTACATTTTTAAAACGAACTGCAAGAGGAATGAATATATATTATTGTTCTTTTGGTCTCGTTATCATCGCAATTGTCCATCATATCGCATCATAATTTTGCAAAAAGCACTTGAAAAAATAAAGCACGTTTTTTTAACTGCTACCAAAATATTAACTACCTACCTACTTACTAACCATACTAACAACTACAATTATGCTATTAATATAAACACCTACAATAATAACTACAACAACAACTCCACACTTTTTGATAACATTTTGCTCCCTTTTTTAAAACTCGTATGCAAAAACAACAAACATCTTGGAAAGAATGCAGTCAGTCCTTTTTGAATATTTATTTACATCCACCAAATTTATTGCACACGTCATTCCTCAAATGAACAAGAAAACAAATGTAAAGCGCTCCAAATAAAAAAAAAACAAATATCCATTATTACACTTTTAAACGTCTGAAAAAGTGTTAGAATTTCATCAATTATTTTATCATCAGTGTCTTTCTCTCCTAAAAACCTGACACCAACTACTTTGTTCTTATAACAATAAATTGCGAAAAAAAAATCGACTACTGCAATTTAAGCAAAATATGCTGCAATGCGATTTATATAGATTAAACTATAAACTTTAGTTAACTAAAGTTTAAACGTAAACACCAGCACCACCAACATTATTTAGCCAAAAATTTCTCCTTCTCTTCGCCTACAACTTTTGTATAAAAAGGAAATATTTCTCGTTTTGCAAATCTTTTCAATTAAAAGAGTTTACATATAGACAAAAGATGTTCAACGTTTTTCTTCGGATTTATGAAAAATTAAAGGTAAGTTTAAGTAATTATGAGAAAATTAGTTTTTTAATGATTTCAATGTTTGAATTGTGTGAATTTTTTTTACAAACTTTTGCTAGTTAAACTTAAAATTTATAAAAAGAAATATGAATACATTAAATTAAAACAATTGAAATTTAATTTACATTGTAATGAATGTCAGAGTTAATTGTTTTAAAGGTTGGGTTTTACAGTAGTATGTTAAGTAAAGAAAAAATTGCACAAGATTAAAAGTTAATTATTTTCATTAAAGAAAAATTCTTAATTTTTTATTTATTAATTTGTATTTTTTTTATTTTTGTGAAAGACTCGTAACTGAATATGCCTTATTTTATTGTTGTTGTTTTTTAGTACCCATGAAAACGGGTATATAAGTCCGTAGCTTATATCTCTTACTAATGAACCGATTAAGTTTATTTCTTCAGCACATAATATTCGAAAACATTTTTCGAATTTTCTTCACAGTAAGTTTTTCTGCTAGAGCTTCGAAAGAATTTATTAAATCTTAGCTTAATTCCCTTACATCTTAATTCTAAATAGAAGTATGTACTAGTTTTTCATTCCATAATATCTTTTTAAAAAACATAATTTTATAGCATTATTTAATACTAATTTTTGTTAATTCAATTCTTCTCCAAATTGAATAAAAATATTTTTCTTTTATTAAATTTTTAATATTTTGTTTTTTATTTTTAATCTTTTATTAAACGAATTTAAAAATTTTTCTAAAGCTAACACTATGCAACAAATTGATGATCATCGCGTGGTGGCGGAATCATTCCGATTGCAATTGATAGCTCTTAATATGTGTAATAATCCCTCCAAAAGATTTTTCGCTGATAAGCAAAATTTTTGTTTTATGGCCACTTAAACATTTCTATTTTTTCACCAAATTAGTTTCAGATAAATAGAAAAAAATAATATAAATATAATTCGAAGCTAAAATATTTAAACATAAATGTTTAGAACATTTAAATGGCAATATTTCATTAGAACCTTATATTCATCTATCTCTGATTATATGGGGTCATTTCTAGTCCGTTTGAACAAAATTAAACAAAAGTCCATTAAAACTTGAGTTTAATGTGTTAAAATATTCTACAGAAATTTTCTGCGTCGAACTTCACTAGGGGTCACCGAAGGTCCAAAGTTCATACGGTGAAGCGTTTATCCAAAGAAATGAAATTGATAAAATTATTATTAATTTTGTTTACGATTTGTACAAAACTTTTCATTTTATGTTATATTTCATTGCCTAGTTTAAGGAGTTTATACAAGAAATGTGGGAAAATTTTGTAATTTTCTTTTTTAATAACACATTATAAGTCGGATGAATTTTTTATCTTTGGAGACCCCTAGTAAAATTTGAAGAAGAAAATATCTGTAGAACATATTAACCCATAAAACTCAAGTTTTAATCCACTTTTATGTCATTTCCTTAAAACGGACTAGAAATGACCCCTTATAAGTTAAGATAAATTAATTTAAAGTTTTAATGAAATATTCCCCGTTAAATGTTCTAAACATTTATGGAAAATTATTTTAGCTTCTAACTATATTGATATTATTTTTTTCGATTTATCTATAACTACCTTGGTGCAAAAATAGGAAAGTTTAAGTGGTCATAAAACAAAAAACAATCGGAATGTTTCCGCCCCAAAATACTGTTGGATAGTGTAATTTGTAATACGCAGAAAAAATATTTCAAATTATTTTTTGATCAAATTACTAACTTTGTATTGGAACTTAATTATATTACTTATTAATATAATTTACTAATTGGTTTAAAATGTTTTTTTTTTTAATAAATTGACAGCTCTTAATCCATATTCAGTTACGGACAAAATAGGGTCGAAAAAAAATACTGCTGACCCTATTTTATTGTCCATACTGAAAAAGGACTACTTGTGCTTGAGTCGATGTACCGTTTTCGGGATAATGTTTACGGATATTTTTGTATGGGTTTATAAAACAATATATTCGCAAAGATTTGGTATTAAAAGTTTTATTATTTTGCATAAAATTTTCTCGAAAATTAAAAAAAAATCAAATAAATATACTTGACACTATTTTTTTTGTCCGTAACTGTATATATTATAAAAATGAGGTGTAAGTATATTATAAAAATGAGGTGTAACTTTGGACAAGAATATAAGCCTATATTTGAGACATAATTGCACACAAACTACCGAACCTATAAACATAAAACTTGATGCAGAGACAGTGTATCTTATTATTAATGATATGAGCTATGATACACAGAAAAAATTATTACCGTCTTTTTTACAATTAACTCAGTTGTTTAATTTTGCATCAAAATTTAATAAATATGTTCAAGAAAAAGGAAAATAAAAAATAAATTTTGGTATGATTTTGTTTCCTATACACATTTTTAATTCATTCAATCATCTACTTGATTGATTTAATTAATTTATTAATTGGGAATTTTTTTCTGTTTTGTATTTTTTATAGTTTTTAGTAATTGATTTAATCATTTTGGTGAGAGGTGCAAATTTAAACAAGTTTATAATTGAATGAATTATTTTCATATATATTTGTTAATTGGTGACTTTTTTCTGTGTAAGACTTAAGCCACACTCACATTTTACGCCTACTTTTTAAAAAAGTAATTTTCTCAATTTACCACGTTACTTCCGAAGCGAATTGCATGAAATTTGGCACATATGTTGTTATTATTATGTTATACGCCCACTCTACGCCTACTTTCGACTATAAGTCTACATTTGAGTCGTCATTATACCTAAACTACCAAACCTATTAACACAAAATTTGGTATGGAGATAGAGTATCTTATTGGTAATAATATAAGGACTTCATAATATGGCAAAACCCACATTTTACGCCTACTTTAAAAAAAGTAATTTCCTCTATTTATCACGTTATCAATGAAGCGATTTACATGAAGCTTGGTACATGTATAGAACGTCATTGGCTCTATGGAAAAATTTGTTCTCATTGTTCGCCACGCTCACGCCATGTCCACTTTCGACAACAATACTTATATACTATAAAAATTAAGTAAAAAATTGTTTGTTTGTGCGTCAATCACGTCTGAACGGTTAAATCGATTTTCACGAAATTTGACACACAGATAGTACCAGTGCCGGTGGTGGTTATAGGTTTTGTTAGATCTCGGTTGGATGTCACGCCAAAGAAGTATTATAGTGAAAGCCTTAAATAGTTCTAGCAGTAATTTTCATATCAAATTTCGAATGGGACGGATAGGTCCAGGGGGATTAGTAAATATTTGCTATCGCAAAAAAAGGGTAGGGAAGCGTACCGGGAAAAGCTAGTAACAGATAAAGAGAAATGAAAAATTTTTCTATAAAAATATACAAATAAAAAAAAATTTAAATTTAAGTCCAACAATTTTCAGCTCATTATATCTATTTAAGAAAAAGCAGTATTAATAAAATCATTTATTCTAGTTATTAATATTATCATTTTGATGATTGGAACAAAATCAAACAAAAATTAATTAATAAGCAATTTCGTAAGCAAGACCATTTTTACTTTTTTTCTGTGTAGATTTGAATTGAAGAAAATTTGGATGATTCAACATATTTCTTTAGCTTGTATTTTATAATTGATGAATGAAATATTTAAGGAATTAATTCAATTCATATGAAGTACAAACAATTTAAGTCTATGAATTTAATTGGTATGAATGCTTTAAAAAAATGACTAGGATAATAAATTAAATTCAAAACTAAAAAAATTTGCTACGTTAATATTTTTAGGTAAATTTGTATACCCACCATCAAAAAGATGGGGGTTATATTGATTTTGTCATTCCGTGTGTAACATGTCGAAGGAATCATCTAAGACACCACAAAGTATATATTTTCTGGTCCTGGTTAGATTCTGAGTCGATCTATCTATGTCTGTCCGTCTGTCCGCCTGTTGAAAGCAGGATAGGGCTCAAACGGGACAACGTAGGGGGACGAAATTTGGCACAAATATTTGTCTTATATAAGGTTTGTTTGGGATTGAAAATGGGCAAAATCGGTTAATAAACAAAAATGTCCGTTTTATACTTTTCTGCTGATATTTCTTCAACAAAAGCATGTACGTATAGTTCGGGGATCAATATAAACACGGAAACCAAAAATGGGCGTGGTCCGCCCACTTTACCGCCCCTCCCATATAACGTAAAATTTGAAAAAGTTGATGGTGGTTATATAGATTCGGCCGGGCCGAATATAACATTCGCGCTTGTTTTTTTAAGCAAGACGAGTTTGAACATTTTACGTAATATGGGAGCTTCAAAAAGCTCTAGAAAGAAACATACATAAAAGTTCTTACGAAATTATGTATATGGACTAGATTAAAGCCTCAAATCGTATGGCAAACTGTAGATTTATATTAGATTATACAGTAATGTATTTCTATAAATAGAAATAAAAATGAAGGTATTTGACTGATTCCGAGTAGTTATATAAAATACTATTTAATCTCATTTATGTTTTAAATCAGTAAATTTCCCTATCACGCGGGATTAAGCTGCAATATTCTATTTTGACCACCAAAATATCGTAACCGACAACATTTTCGAAATTACAAATAATTTAGAATTATTTACATCATCTGTCAAATTTTAATCGACGTATCAAGTGCTATTTTAGATTTATACCGAAAGCAATTTTATCGTAACTAACATTTTCCATACATATAACAATGTGCAAACAATCACAAAAATGGTTCTCCTGTAAAGTTTTGTGTTTTTCATTTACGATATTTTCGCTGTTAGGGCTGCTAGGTGATGGTGCCCAACATTATTTTAAACAAACAATGATCCCGTTGCGGAGTTGAGAGTGAAAAAATTCGCACCAGTGCTATCCAACATTTATAGTCATACATATAACTCTTGCAAAACTACCAAAGTCGGATGATGAATCTTACTGTGACCTGGGACCCAGCATATTCTAACTCATTAAAAGTCCATGAACCCATTTAAAGTTCTTCTACAATCTCTTTAGCTCTGACGATCTGTCACTTATTTTAGCGATGCTTGATTATAGACATAAAGAATTCTCTTTTCACCATCAGGGCACCATGTTGGCCCTAGTTTTAAGATTTATATACTTATTGTAAGGCCTAAAAGGCAGATTCAATCAAATAACAAAACGTAAAAAAAAAATATATTGTAATATTTTAATGTAGTGTAAACTTTAATACCTTACACTACATACTGATTATCTTGCTCTTTATAGCCACATAATATACAATAAGATTTCACTTCAGAGATCGCTTCAAATCGGATATGCCAGTAAATTTTGGTAAAAGGCACTCATTCACGTATATTTCTGTATTAATGCAACCATTTTTTAGGAATGAAGTGCTTCAAAAAAACTTTTTTGGGAATTTTGATTTCTTTAATACACGAAATTTTTCTGCCATAATCCCTCTAGCATCTGCGACATAGAATTCCTGGCTAGGAAGTTGAAAAAAATCACTCTGTACGAACGTTTCATCGTCTACTATACAGAAATAAAATTTCTGAAAAAATTCGTCCGAATTACTTTCATGTTATTTTTTACCTCTATTAAGATTTTTTTCTTACTTTATAAGTCTTCAGGCTAAACTTCCTTTAAAATGTTCTAATAAAAATTCAAAGCAATTAACTTTTTGTGTCACTTCTTCCAGATATGAGGTGATTTTCTCTCAAAATCCTTTCTATTTTGCCTGAGTCCTATAGCCTGAAGATACTATTTGTCTTCCATTACCAGGTTCTTTGTATAATATTATGACCCAAGAAACTGTATTTTGCGGCACAACAGCCTTCATTGCAATTATTTTATATGACCAATGTAAGATTTCATGAAAAATTTGAATTATGTGTTTAGGTGTTTTTTGTTAAACTTCCATTTTAAGAAAAGCCAATTTTGCTATTACCATGAAACTTAGCACATGGCAAGTGAGCATAATGCCAAATACAAACCAGTTAACATAATTATTAATTTTTCACCACATCAATCAGTTATAAGCCCAAGGGCATGCACGGGTTTTTTCGTGCGCAGTCCTTACGTTATAACAGCCCTCTGTTGAATTATTTTTTATTACTTTATATCTGGTTTATTACTTAAAACTAAAAAAATATATTAATTATTACTAACTAATCACCTCATGTAAGTAATGAGAAAACAATTTAAATAATTAAGTAAATAAAAAAATAAAAATAATGAAAAGCAAGCAATAAACAAGTTGTCATTTGTTCAATCATATTTTTAATAAAAATTCAGTCTGGCAATAATGATGAATCACCTCAAACAAAAAAAAAAAAAAAAAAAAAAAAAACCCGAAGTTTTGTAGACCCCAAATACAGACGAACAAGCGGGCATCATCTGTTATTTAGTGTGATGATGGAACGTATAATAATATTTATTTTTTTGCTTATTTGAAATTGTTTTTATACATTTTTTTTGTTTCCTTAATAATAAATTGAAAAAACAAAAAATTAATAAACCTTGTGTTTATTTATTTTGTTTTTTAAAGAGAGAGAGAAAAAAAAACCAGAGCAAAAACTTAACTGAAAATAAACTTATTGCTGTTGTTTCAATTATAGCAAAATCTAAACTTAAAGTCAACATTATTAGAATATAAATAAAAATATAAAAAAATAAATAGAAATAAAAAAATGTTACGACAATGAAAAGGGCGTTGTTAAACAATAAACATTTTAAATGTTAATCAGCTTTCTGTGAATTATAGCAACAATATCAAACATATTTACAGAGTTTATAAAATAAAAAAAAATATCTAAAATTAAATCGATAAAAATAATAAAAATAGCAACAATTAAAACTATGACTACTGCAAATTACAAATGTATGATTATTTTTGCTTTTTGTTGTTAACTAGAAAGAAAAAAAAAAAAAAAAAAAAAACGATGACACCCATACACCATTTGGAGTGATAGACCCACGCAAATATTGAATTTATCTTTTTATATTTATGTATCTCACCCACTAAAATTTATATTATATGGATTTAAAGATTCATGAAAGGCTACCATTTGCTACTATTTGTTTTAAGTTTAGTAAAAGTTTAAATTTATATTTTTATTAAGAAATTCATTTAAGTTAATTTAGATAATTATGACTGTTATTGAAGTTATATAGGTTTTTAAATAAAATCATGCAACATTTGAATTATAAATTATTTTATAGTTTAAATAATAAAATAATATTTTTTATTTGCTATTTTACAATATAACAGATTATGATACCAGACACGTGTCTTTTTATCATGATAATGCTCGACTTTATGTTACGTACGCAGTAAAAAACCAGGGCTTTGAATAGTTTTGACCTACTCGCTGTTTAGTCCAGATATTGCCCCTACTGATCACTATTTGTTTCGTTCCATTCGGCATGTCTTAACTGAAATAAATAAGCAAACAAATAAATAAATAAATAAGTAAATTAATTAATAAATAAATAAATTAATTACTATTTGAGGCAATTTAATTGATTAATGAACTTTTAATCAACACATTTTTTTACAACCGATTCAGATTTTTGACAACGGAGCTTCATATCTATGTAAGTCTATGAAAAATACGGAACATAAGTATTAAATTACTCAAGAAACCTCTCGGCTTAATTTTAGGTTATAGATAGTATAGAAAAGTCAACTAGTAAAATTTCTTACTGAACTAATTTATACATGTGAAGAGAGTATTTTTTTATTTTATTTTTTATTCTGGTTTTTATTCTAAACATACAGAATAAAAACCATAATGTTATTTAATAATTGTCCACTAAATTGGTGTCAACTTAATAACAATGCGGTATCAATTTTCATTAATTATTTGAAAATTATTGATACTAAATGGTGTCGTTTTGTACACGTATGTAATTGGTATTACACTTGTTGCAATGTACTCAACTGTATTCTGTATTATTAAATCCCAAGCATAGTACTAAACAGCTTGAAAAATTATATATCAGTAATTTGCTTAAACTTTACTTATTATATTATTTTCTTACATAAACTCATTTTTTTTAAAGAATATCTAAGTAAAAAGAAATGTATTAATTGCCTTAAACTTCACGTTCACTTAACAACTCAATGATGTCAAGTATGACAAGCTTTTTTCCGTTGAAAATATTTTTTTTTTAAATACATCATTGTTGTATTGTTAGTTTAGTTTTTTTAGCTTTTGATGTTGTGTGTTCATTTGGCTGAGAGCTTTTCAACAAACAAAATTCAAGTCAGAAAAAAAAAAAAAAAATAATAAAATTCATACACGAACAAAAAACTAACAACAAACTATAAACTCAACACAAGGTTAATTGTATGGGGTGCAAGTTATGAGAGTTTGTTTTTTCTGAAAAAAAGTAGATAAAACAAAAGTCAAGACAAGATGAATAAACAAAAAATAAATAAAAAAAATTGTTGAAATAAAAAGAAAGTTTATTATATTTATGTATGTATTTATATTTTTTTGCAAAAATTTTAAACTGGAATTAAACAAAAATGGTTGGTTTGCCAAATAAGTTCATTTAATAAAAAATCATGTCGGTTTTGATGGAGATTTAGAGATTTTTATAACCTTCACTACTACTAGTTATGAAGATGATATATATAAGTTTGTTATATCATATGTAACATTAAGAAAAAAAATCATGTTTTTGCTCTATATCAAATTCCGAATACCGTCCATCTGTGGTAAACATTCTGAAATGAAACATGAAACAAAACATTCTCCTAGTTTGTTGGTTGTTTTCCTAAGCAGTTAGCTATTAAAAATTAATTAATTTGGATCACTACAAATAAAGTTATACACAAAAATATGAACTAATCTTATTTCCTTTCGGCTTTAAATTCTCCTAAACTAACTTGTTCTTTAAAATTCCAGACTTTTGCCAAATTTTTGATAATTATTAAACTAAGAAATGTGTTTTTAAGGCCAAATTAATTTCAATTTTTTTTTTTTTGTTTAAAGTAAAGAATAATAAACGAATCTTGTTTAAATATTTAGCGTCTTAATGACGAATAAAATAAAAAAAAGACTTGTGACATCAATGCTCCAAAAGATGACTTCATTTTTTATTTTCGCACAAACAAAAAAGTGTAATTTTTTTTTAATAAAAACATATTGTGAATTTGTTTATTTGTATTTTTTAACACTTGTTACTTTAGAGTTTTTTCTCTTTTCTACTTTATTTATATGTATTGCTAATACCTGAAATAGTAAATAAATAAATCACAAACAAAAATTTAACATTTATTTTAATTTAACAAACAATACTTATACTCTGTTTTCTAACAACTCATTCACAGTGCGGGTTCCCCCTTATTTACCAATCGAAAAAAATAATACCTACAATTTGTTTAAAAGCAATAACAAAAAGAAAATAGCAAAAAATAACAACATAAAAAAATTAGACATAATGTAATCATATCATGAATGAGTCATACACCTTGAAGATATAAAATAATAATGTTAAAAAAAACAGTCTGCAAAAACAAAAAAAGTTTAAAAAAAAAGAAACAAACCATAAAAAAATAAACAAAAGTTAAATAATAAGAGTATAGATCAGCACAATAGAGATAAATAGCAGAGTAGGTAGAACGCTCATTTTTTGATTCGTTCGGAACAAAGTTTTTATCAGGGAATTTAATCCAAATTTTTTAGAACGAATTTTATTTTTTTGTTTGCAAATTTTATTTTCGAAAATAAAAATATTATTCAGGAATTAACTCAAAACCAATTAATCGAATTAAAGTCTTGTACAACGATATAAAAAATGTGTTGACTTATGTGGAATAAAAGATGTGTGGATATTAAAGACATTTGTACATGCGCTTGTGTGTTTATAACTGCATGTTTTTCTTTTGTTTGTTAAAATGAAACAATAACACAATGTTTATGGCAATAGTTAATTGAGTGTGTGTTTTTTATTTGCATATGTATGTATTCATGTATGCAAAAACATGTTTTTCAATTAGCGATATGGGAAAATTAGAATTATTATAATATATGTATATTTTTTACATATTTAAATCCATTTATAATCGTTTCATAAGTTCATATGACAGCAATAAAAATAATTATTTTGGACATACATACATATGTAGATATACATATATTTTGCGGTTAATATTTAATTTACAAAATTTTAAAATCCCATAAAATTTTTCTCCAATCAATCCATGCAATCAATGTGTGTTTATGATTGTCATAAAATATTTTTTATCATTGTAATCAATCCTTATTTACTTTCTACAATCTTTTAAAAAACTCAAATTTATTGACCTTTTAAAAAATTTTTGCTTATAAACAAATCATTTTTTGCTGTTGAATTTCTTCAATAAATATTTGTTTACACAAAAATCAAAAATTTATCGATATTACACCAACAACACAATTATTTTTTACGATACCTACTTTTTAAATAATTATTTGCAACACAGCCAAAAAATCGATTCATATACTTACATACATACAAACATATAAACTTACAAATTTAAAATAACAAATATCATTGCAGTTTTATAGTTAGGCTTTTTTCTAATCGATAGTATACCGCTAAAAGGGTTTTTTTTATACACATCTACATGTATGTATAAATTTTTTTTCAACCACTTTTTTGCGCACATCATGTCTATGGCGACCGAAACGTTTGTAATTGTAAAATAACGATCTTCCACATATGTAAATACAAATTTAAAAAAAAAAAGTATTTTAGATTATTTTCGTAACTCAAATTAAAAAAAGTAAAGAATACAAATTTAATCCAAAAAGTGAATTTTATTTTTAAATTTACGAATAATATTAAAAAGAGCGAATAACAAAATTTAATTCGTAATCCGAATTTTTTCGTACTATGATAAATAGTAAAAACAAAACAGTAAAAATAAAAATTAAAATAACAAATGTTGTATGTGTAGACAGTGTTACATGATATAACAACAACAATTATCAATGATGCATATTAATATGCAGAGTAATAAAAAAAAAAAAAAATGTTAGACGATCATAGTTGCCAGATAATTTATTTTTCAATATCGTAATATTTACCTTTTCATTTCAAAATAAATATGTTAAAATGAAATAATCGAGATAGCGAATTTAAATTTTCTATATAAAATTGAAATCTTTTTTAAAAATTAAAAAAAAAACTCGAGATAAGCTACAGGGTGTCAAAGTTGACTATCTAACTTCTACAAAGTTTAGAAAATCATAAACTTTTATAAGTCCGATTTCAAAGATTTTTATATTTCTGTAAAGTGCTTGGCAAGATAAAGAAAATTTGTTTATATATTGTTACTGATTTTAAAAAGTTCAATTTTTTTTGGGTTACTCTGCTAGTCTGATAAATAATAACAAAACATTACGATGTGAATTTTAGCGTAACAACACAAAAACATACTAAAAAAAAGAAAATAGTAATAAAAATCAACTAAAATACACATTAATGTAGCTTTAAACAGACAGTTATAAATATAAAATATATAAATGGTAATTATTTTTTTACAACCTACTTTTTTGCGTAAATCTATCAAATAAAAAGTGAATAAGGCTTTTATTACTCTCCTCTAACACACACACACACACGTCATTACGAACCATTTGCGGAATAAAATTATTTAATAGAGAGTTTTTAAATTAATAAATAAATGTGGTAACAGCTAAAGTCATTAATGAAGTTTATTTTTAGTAGATAGTACTAAAATGGTCCAAACTATATTAAGAAGTGCGTTGGAAAAAATCTGAACATACATATATAAAATTCAATAATTTGGAAACGTTTGATCTTAGAGTTTTCATTCTTTTTTTATTTAATTAATATTTTATTACAGATTATAGAAAAATATAACTTTTATGGTTCTAACAACTACCTATGAACTCGTTAACCATTTTTGGTAACCCTTCCGTTAGAGATTTGATAGTTGTTTCAGCCACTTTTTACATCTGTGACATCTTTTAAAATCTTCGGTATTTTGGGACACCTCTTTTGTCTTCTTTAATTCACTTTTCACAAGAGCCCAACATCTCTCCGAAGGTCTTAGCTCAGGACATTTTGGAGAATTGATCTTTTTTTGGCACAAAAACTATGTTATTGTTTTTTACCACTCTAGAGCTTTCTTACCGTACTGACATGATGCCAAATCGAGCCAAAAATGTGTAGACACAGTGTGCTCTCTTTTTGCAAACATTCTTTGATATATATTTCGGTTTTTATAGAGCCGAATATAACAAATAACTTTCCTGTTTTGCCGCAACTGCATAAAACTTGTCATACCAGAAGTGTTTTAGGAAATTTTGTCTGCTTTTGGATTCTAAACTTATCTTCAACATTGCCTTGAGCATTAGCAACATAAAAGTTTTGACACAGAAGCTGCGAAAATTCTGCCAGCACATACGTTTCTTCGTCAATTATACAACGTGAGTATTTTTGTATGAAATTTGAATTTAATTTCCGTGTCCTATTCTTGGCTTCTAAATTTTGTGCAGCATACCTGTTTGGAACTTTTTGGACTTTATATGTTTTCAACTCCACATTAGATTTAACTTTTCCCACCGAATAGTCAAAGCACTCAGCTAACCGGCCTGCTTTTCTACCAGATGTGTTTGAAGTTCTTTTCAATATGCTTTCAATTTTCTGTCCTTTCCAATATCACGTGGATCTTGTTTTCTTTCCGAACCAGGTTTCCTATCAATGGTCAAATTCTCCTGATACTGTTTAATAACATTGGAAACAGTTTGACGGCAGAAATTTAATTCTGTGGCCAATTATTTGTAGCACGTACATCTTTTTCGTCACTCAATCTGATCAAAGTCACAACAACCATGGTTGTCATTAAAAATAATAACTGACATATTTTTCAATGATAACTAGATAAAAAAAAAAGCAAAACGTGTGTTAAGATTTTTTCGATCGCACTCCTTGGGCAATTTTTATTAATTTTATTTAATTTTTTTGGAGCAAACAATGAGTTAATATCAATCAGCCATATTTTAAGTTTTTTGTCACCCTTTTTTCGTAAATCCCTTCACCACACTTTGAAAAAATTTTCAAAGTGAGGGGAAGTGTTTTACAAAATTAGGCCCTATATTTGTATCTTTTTGCATTTTATTTACAACTGGTCTGAGTTCGATACAAACATTTTATGTTGGTACCAAAATTTTACGTAGACAACTACTTAACCCTGAAATGTTAAACTTAATTCTGTGAGTATATTCTTACATTTTGTAGAATTGAAGTCGGTGATTTTGAAAAAATATAATACAATTTAACAAAATTTAACTTTTTAAATGATTTAGTTTGAATGAATAAATGAAATAAAAAAGACGACGAAGTCTAACCTTGCAGGTTTTAATATACTTACAAAACCTTTATGTTTTTGCATTAATTAACAAATTGATAAAAATTTCACTTTCAAGATTTCTCTAAAAAAACCTTTTTTTCCCAGGTGAGTTTATAAAATTTTTTTCTACAAAATTGTTTTTATGTTTTTGCTTAACAACAACAAAGACCTTGTATTGCCAGCAACATCAAACAAATACACATAAAAAATTATTTTTAATCCTCTTAATAATTTAGGTTTTATGATTTTAGACAATAAATTTCATCGTCTAGACAGAACTGTCAATAATTTGGCCCCTATTTTAAAATAACAATAAAATAAAAAATGACTTTTAAGTTTTTAAACAAATTTGTCGTTAGAACTCCTCATTTCACTCCATTTCTGACTTATGACCATCTCTTCAATATCTTTGATTTTACCAAATTTGGCAACCTTTTTCCTTCTAAAGCCTCTTAGCTCAAAAGTTTTCCCTTGTTAATATACTTCTCCCTTTTCTTGTTGGTTTTTTTTTTTTTCTATTTTGTTTTACATTTTTTGTTATTTTGTATTTCTTTTTTTGCTTAGTTAAACATAAATTCCTTTTTATTGTAATTTTTGCAACGTTCATGAATTTTTATTTAAAAATTAAAACTCTGTAATTTGAATGTTAAATTATTGTGCCACAAATTGTTGCAATACATATAAATACAAACACATATATAAATAAAACAAAAAGTCGACCGTAAAATTTGGTTTCCTTTGGGTTTATTTATATTCTTCATTCGTCTTATTTTTTATCTGTTTTTTTTTTTTTATTTCCCCCTTATCCTTTTTGCTTTAAGTGTGTAAATAGTAGTGTTGCCATATTGGTAATTGTTGATTGAAAAAAACTATTTATTTGATAATAACAAATAACACTGTCATATTCGCTAGATGCTAGATGAATTTCCACAGTGAAACAATTAACACCAAGACGGATTCAACGAAGATATGCCTAAAAAAACGTCTACAATCAAAAAATTAGCTACAAACTTCTGTACAAATCACCTCATTTTTCAGTTTTTTCTTTCAATAATTAGTTTCTATAATTAAACCTAAACTTAGTTTTCTCAAGGATGTCATGTTTTCTCTCAAAAGAACTTCAAAGTTTCGAAAAATAGAAAAACGTAAAAAAACTTAGATTTATAGACTACTAGGTTATCCCTAAGCGATTTGAATTTTGCTACCACTTTTGATGCGATAACTAATATTTACTTTATAAGTTCCCATAAAATTTGAGAGCTCTCACTATAATATAGTTCTTCTGCCACTAAGAATATTTTCTTTATATGGGGGTACCACTTCTGCAGGTCCTACCCATCCCATTTACATCTGAACTTATGGAGACAATATTCTGATATTCTTGGCTTTTGCTGATAGTAGCAGCATATGTAAATTTTTTTTTTTTTTTTTGTTGATTTAAAAAATTTTATGTTCTTGGAATTTGTTATATTTTTTTCCAAATTTTATAAAAAATAGTAAATCTTAAAATTGAATATTTTAATTCAGATAAAATACTTAAAATGAGTGAGTACACTAGAAATTTGTTGTGCAAAATAATAGTAGCAACGAAGAAAAATAGCTGCTTAATTAAAACTACGTGATTAAGATTTTTTAATATTTTTGTTACTCACATTAATATTTTGCGAAATAGCCCTTATAAGCTTTAAAAGCGGCGCAAAGTCGTTTCATCGAGCTCCCTAATATCTTGGACCTCTCGATGGGAATATTTTTCCAAGCTGACTGCGCTGGCGTCCAAAATTCCCCCACATTTCCCAAATCATCTTTGACAGCTTCCCAAAGATTTTCCATAGGAATCAGATATGGCGACGGAGCCGGTCACTCCAGAACATCGCTTTTCTTCGGTAAACCATATTTTTTTTTGTCAATTTGCACGTGTGCTTAGGAACATTTTCCTGCTAAAATACACATTTGAGTGGCATATTCTCTTTAGAATAAGACAACATGACTATTCTTAATATTTCCACATGCATTAGGGCATCCATGTAACCTTTTATCCAACATATGAACCCTGGGCCATGATATGAAAAGCATCCCCAATCGTTGATTTTCCCACTACCGTATTTGACGGGCTTCATAACAAATTTTGGGTAATATTATTTGTTTTATGGTCCCTCACATATATTTTTGTTCCATGCATCCCATATGTACCGAAAATAACTACATTAGACTCTTCTGTGCTCCATTTCGTATGGGACCAGTCGAAGTTAAGTATCGCAAAATTAAAGCGCACCTGCCTGTAGTTTAGAAATGGGACTTTTTCTGGATATCTTTCCTACAGATTTTATTTTTGGAGATGTTGAGAAATAGTTGACGCATTAACTTTCTGTTCTAAGTACCCTTTTACCTAGTGGACGTCACAAATGGGTTTGTGTTCACCATTAACATTGTACGTGAACAGTCATTTGAAAGATTTTTTTACTTTCGAGTTCGTGTTTCTTGGTTTGGATTATATTTTTTTAAATTTGCTATAACTGTGGGAGAACATTTCACAACATTTCTGCATAAATCAGTATGTTTTACCTTCTAAAATAATTTTTACCATTAAATTACGGGTACTAGAAATATAGTGTTTACCGCCAACTATTTTAAAATTTTTTTGGAAGAAAAATTTCACTGTACAGTAAACGACTATATAATTCACTTAAAAACCGAAAGGAAATCAAAATAATAAAAAATAAAAATAAAACTATTTCCCGATGCGTAACACTTTGCTACTTTTATTTTGCACAGGCAGAAAGCACGGGGCTTAAGTAAAATAACGGTAACTTAACAAGATAACATAGAAAAAGACAAATATTTTTTTTTATAATTGTTGTTCATGTTTAGGACTTTCATATAAAAAAAAAAAAAATTCTTAAATTCTTTGTATGAGGGCTACCATTCCCCCTGCCCCTATCAAGAAATAAAGAAGCCAATTTTGTTTTCGGGTATTACAGGATGATATTGAGAAAATTAAAAAGAAAATTGTCCAGCGGCTTAGCTTTCTATAAAACCCAAACAAACATGCCAACAAACATAGTTTTATTTTTATATACATACAGTGCTGTGCAGAACATAAGCAACAAAATTAAAGTTATCCTAAATGTTGAAATATTTTTTAAAGCATTAAATTTAGAACAAAACTAATTACATAACATTGTTAACACATTTGGGTACTAACAAACATTTTTACCTTAGAAAGATGTTATTTTCTTTCTTTTCGCAAAAACGAGAAAAATATTGTATGTTCTCTATATGAAAGTGTGCATATCAAAAGCAACAAAATTTCCAATTGGAAAAATTTACACAAAATCTTATTGCTATTTTTTTTAAGTAAATTGCAATTTTATAGTAAAAATATTTTTTCTTTTGATTTGTGACAATATAGGTCGATGCAATAAATTTTTAGTTTATTTGGAATAAAAAAAGTGGAAAGTAACTTTGTTTTATAATACATATTATTATAATTATACAGTCACCGAAATAATGATAGGTTCACCCATAAAAATCAATTTTTTTCGTTCAAAATTGGTATAGATAATTTTTTTAAACTTCAGTGTTATCCAGTAGGAAATAATAAAACCTATTACAAAGTTTCTTTAATTTTTTTTTTTTTTTTTAAATTTTCAGTTTTGTTATATATGAGAGCAAAATAATGATAGGTTCAATGTAGGTTTAATGCGATTTTCAATTAAAATTGAAAAAACTATTCTTTAATTATTAAACAACATGTAGCAATTACTTTAGGTGACAATTGATTTCATCTAAATTTTGTTTGTGAAAGATTTGAGTAAATCTTAAAAATTATTCGAGGAAACTCCTTTTTTAAAAGAAAGGCTTTTAAAAACTCTTCTGATTTGATATCTAATATCTCTAAATAGTAGTGTAGTGCATTAATTTGATAAATATTTCTGTATTACAAAAATACTTTTCAAATTAAGAAAAAATTTTAATTTTTATTGGATCCAAAAATAACTTCAATAGTGAATTTGAACCAAAAAAATACCGAATTTTGGAATTAAAGCGCTTGAAATTGCATTTTTTTCATCATAACAAAATTAACATTGATGTTCTGTATGTTCCAGATGGATTCATGAAGTTAACTAAGTGCTAATACGTGTTAGTGAACTCAGAATAAAGAATTTTCAATTTTATTCAAACAAACATTAAAGGAAATGCAAGAATATCGGAAAAATTAGTTTTATTATTAAGAAGTCCGTAGTATCAATAAACATGAATTTAAATAAAGTTTTTCTTTTTGAATAATTTTGTTAGTTTTTATCAGATAAGGATTTCATAAATGTCCTTTTTTCTTAAAAACCGGTTAATAGCCCTTTCTATAATTACTAAAAAAATTATTTAACTGTTCTTTTTTATGAAAATAAATAATATTTGCTATGAAAATAAATTCAAGATTTGCTATGAAAATAAATTTCGTCCCGATAAAATTCGAAAAGTTATGATTATTTTAATCGGAAACGGTTTTAGAAGTTGGCGGGAGTTCATGTTAGCGCTACATTATAAAAAATGTTTCCTTTAAAAATTAATGTTTAATTACCTTTTTTATTTACCTTAGCACTATATAAAAACAATTCAATTCAAATTAGTTAATTTTTCCTTACTTTTTTTTAAGAAAATATATGTTCTCGAATAATTTTTAAAATTTACTCACAGCTTCCACATAAAAAATTTTTGATGAAATAAATTGTTACCAAAAGTAATTGTAACATGTTGTTAAATATATAAATGACGACTTTATTAACTTACTCCCTAAATTTTGTGTGAAAACTGCGTTACAATCACAATGATTAAAAATCATTATTTCGCCCCATAAATGATTAAAAAGAAGAAAAATTAAATTTTTTGTATTTAATAACAAAAAAACCCCAAAATAACTTTGTAGTAAACTTTATAATTTTCTTCTGGATAACACTAAAGATGAAAAAAAATTATATATACCAAATTTTAACGAAGAAAATTGATTTTTATCGGTGAACCTATCATTATTTCGGTGACTGTACTGCTTAATTAAGGAAAACAAATTTATTTTGGAAGCACAATTTAAAAAATTATGATTTTTCAGTGCATGTAAAAAGACTTCCGCTAAAAACTTTGTTCAGATATTATTAAAAATAAATAGGTAACACGTTATAAAAATGGATTTGTCTACATAGATAGGTTATATAGATAGTTATAAGTCTTGAGTTCTAAGATGTTTAATAGCAAAAAATAATTATGTTCTATACTCAAAGTCCATTGCAAGCATTTAAAGAAATTAAAGGCTAAGCAATATAGCACTGCTCACTGAAAAGCTTATTCAATAAAGGTACATTTATATATTTCTGTTTTTATACAAGAAACAATTTATAATTTCATATAAATACGTTGCTTTCTTCCTGAAATTAACAAAATTAATCATATTAAAAAAGAAAAGTATTTTATTTAATTTAAAACAATATTTATATGTATCCACTATGGTGCAACTTCACGCAACCCGGTATACTGTCAAGGTGTACATCTTAAACCGCACAGTTCCAAAAAATTATTTTGGGCAGAGAAAAGATGTAATAATGACTGTACCTGTTCAAGCTAAAAAAATATGTCCTTTTCTTAGAAATTTAATTGTATTTTGATATTTTTAGGTTAATAGGTTATTAAAAAGCACAGAAATTTGGTTATACATAGAGAAATATCTTTTTTAATTCAACGTTTTTGCATGGAAAAATGCGAAATATATTTTAAAACTTTTGAAGGATTGGATTAAACGTCATTACTTAACATTTTTTAACCATGTGGTCTAATACTCAGACGCAAGATCTGTGGAAGATTTGTTATGCAGCTTCAAGATTAGTGCAGTCCAAAGTGTTGTGTAGTCAATAAATTCAAATGGAATTCATTCCAGAGAAATCAATTAATAATTTAATCGCATTAAAACTACTAAACATTACGGAAAATGTAAAATATAGAACAAAATGATGCAAAATATGAATATGTTGCTATTGTTGTGCACACTCCTTCCTTATATGAAGATTGTAGTGTTTTATTCCAATTTTTGTTGGCGATTTTGTTAACCCTTAAATATGTATATAATTTCGTAGAATTATTTTTGTTGTAAACTAAATATTCTAAAAAATAAAACTATTCTTAGGTTTACCCTAATTTTGTTGCTTTTTTTCTGCACAGCACTGTATTTATATAGATATTTGTTCGATTAAAACTCATGTTTGAATATTGTACAAATCAGTGTGAAAATAAGAAAATTTAAGAATCACTTAAAGACAACGTGTTCGTTTTACAACTGACAACTAAAAGTTTTTTATTTTTTTGTTAATAGTACTACACTTATTATAACAATTGTACGTACATATGTATATATGGGAAATTCTTCAAACTCGTTTACTTTTGATGTTCAAAAAAATGTCGAAAATTTTTAAATGCCACATCAACGATATTTAGTACCAACATTCCTTGGCTCTAGTGGAACACAGATCTGTTCGCGTGAATGACTTTTACCGAACGTCATCAATGTTATGGTGGTTTAAGATAAAAATTTAAAAAATTGCCAAAATTCTATTTATAGTCCTAAATCAAAAATTATTGCATTTATGTACTCTACAATGCTGTATCTAAAATACAAATTAAAAATATCGCTATAAGTTAAGTATGCGTGGATATATTAGCGATTTAATAATTAATAAACCTTCTTATAAAATTTGCAAAATTCATCATTTTTTTGAATAAGTCATAAGCTAATGTCATTTATATAAATTTTTTAATTTCACTTAGTCAAATCTCTAAAGTTGCATTAAATGAAAAATCATACTTTTTTTCGAACGCCATATTAATTTCGATGTAGGGTATTAAAGCAGCTACAGATTGACATATATCATTGCCAATTTTGATTAGCGCCTTGGGTGTTCCTCGACGATTAATGTTAAACTAAAAACATCGCGTTCTTAGCCCATGAAAACCGTTGATGAATATTTTTAGTGAAATTATATTTTCTGCGTAAGTAAAACTTTACACAGGAACTTATTTCAGTATAAAATTGATTTATAACGCCAACATCTGCTTTAATAAAATATGTAAAATTGCTGAATTCTTTAAAATAGCTATACACGTTTAGCAAATTAATATTTTAAAACGCCACAATGATTTTTAAATGTCATTTGGAAACCTTCTTTGATAACGCTATACTCTAGCTTCACTGAAATAACGTTGCGAGTGTGCCTCGCGAAAATGACACCTCCTGGAGCCATTCACGTTTTTTCTCTCCAAGTTTCAGCATTTCTGTTGAGGGCTCTGTTTTGAATTTTGAAATAATCCGAAACGGCGTAAAATCCCCAGTGAAAAAACTGCAAAATTTTAAAATTTTTTAAAATATAGTTTTACGACTTTTGCACAACACAATTTGACACTGGTTAATTGCACACCAATTAAATCCATGCTGGTCCTTTTCTACAAGTGTTTATAGTCTACATTAGAAGAATTGGACATTTATGCTAAAATTTGCGACTACAGCAATAAAAAGAAATAAAAAAAACTTGTTACTTTCAAACACTTTTTTTTTGGAAGTTTTGACTTTGGGTGCTTGCCGGCACCACATGGAACCGTTTCAGGTCTTGATTTTTTTTTTTTTTTGTTACAGAACCAAGTTTTGTTAACATAATTGCATCAAAAGTTGTTTAAAAATGTCAGAATTTAAAAAAAAAAAAAAAACATTTGTGGTTGAAGGTTGGTTTCATAAAGGCAAACGTAAAAAGAGAATTGCCCATATAAACTTGCAATGTTTTATATACTGTAACAACTACATAGATACATATATGTACATTAGACTGAACGATTTTTTAACATTTAGTTGCAAAATAAAGTATTTAATAGTAAAAAAAATAGTAAAAAGGCCAACCTTTTCCCATATAAACGCACCCTACAGACTTCAGGTCCTTTGCCGCGCGAGTAAAAGATATTCGATTTACCTAATATTTCACACAATATGTTTTTGCAACCCAAAGCATGATTCTAGAGAGAGTTACGGTCAATATTCGAAAGTTGGTAAATTTTTGATACAATCTAATGTACATACATGTGTAACATTTGTACAAACCACTTGACCCTTTTTCTTGTATTTACATCAATAAACTTTTTTTCTTGTTGATTTTTTTTCTTTTAACATTAGAAAACAAGAAGTATAAGCACAAAAAGGTTCATTTGCCCTATTAACGGTACACACATAAGTAGTACATATACATACGTATTATAAATTGTACTCTCTTATTTACACCCACTTTCATACATATTTAAAATGCTAAATGTTCAGTGAATTATTTTTTTTTTTTTTTTTTAAGAATTACATGTGTTTATTTTTACTTTTTGTACTTATATTTTTAAAAAATGTTATTAAATATAGAGAGAGAGTCTGTCTGTCTACAGGCTGTCACTAAGAAAGTATACATACATAAGTATATATTACATTTTTGTATAATACATATTTAAATGTTATAATATTTTTAACATGCAACAACTAATATTCTGAAAAAGAAAAAATGTTGACCTAAAAAATATAAACCTTTTTACAGCTAAATTTACTTGATCCTACACCCAACACCCTTAATATGGAGTGTATAATTTTAAAGATTTTACAAGGATTTTTATTTCTTATTTTTGTTGTAATAAAAGTTTTTTTGTTAAACACATTTAAGAAGATAATTTTACAGCCTATGTGTATGTGCAAGTTATTCATGTATTAAATGCGTTTGTTCCCACTGTAGCTATTAGTAAACTTTTTGTGTAATTTCTTGTACCATTTAGTACGTAACTAAATATTAAATGTAGCTGGTCAAAGTTTTCCTTTTTTTTTTTTTTTTTGGATATTTAAAATATAAAAGTTTAACACACAAACACTATAAATTTACATTAAAGTATTTCTAGAAAAATCCTAATTTAAAATGTGTTTTATTTTTACATACATATATATTTGTTGAAAAAATTTAAAAATATTTTACTATGGTTGGTAACCATAGACCAAACTGTGAAAGAAGCATATATTTTACTATGGTTGGTAACCATAGACCAAACTGTGAAAGAAGCATACAAAATGAATGTGTTTTTTTTTTTTTTAATAAAAATATCCTTTTAGTGTTTTATTTTTGTTATTTATTTTGGGAAAAATAAAATTTGTAGTTGCTAAAAATAAATTTTTATGGGTGTTGACTTTTGTCCGCTGAAAAAATATACACATATAAAGTACACTGAAAAAAATTTGAAAAATTTTAGAATTTTCATCCAATGTCTCCCAATCAAACAAAATCTATCTAAGAAATTAATAAAAAATCGCTCTTAATTTTATAATTCAGTGTTTTTCACACAAATTTTTTTGACTGATTTTTTGTAAAACAAGAAAAACTTGCGTTTAATTAAAAACTTTTGCATTCTTTTTAAATCAGCTTTGTATGAATTTCAAAAATTCATTTAATGTGATAATTTCAAATTAAATTTAAATTTCAATTATTGTGCCATTTCAAATCAGCATATAATGATTTCATTTTATTTTTACTATCAAAACCACTGTTTTAACATCAACATTCTGCTTTAATATTGTTAAATTCTTTGCATTTATTTCTGTATTTGTTTTCTCAGTAGAAATGTTTTTCTTTTAACTTAAAGTCAAAAGAGGATTTTATTATTGAATTATATTTTTGTGTTATTTATTCACATTTTAAATAACATTAACATGATGATTATGAAGTAAATAATTATAGCAAATACAGTTAAAACCATAATTTCCGGTCACAGGATATCTTTGGCAAATTTTGAAAAGACGAAAGAAATACACATATACATGTATGTATATTTCCTTTTTATTTTAATCAAATTTTATAAAGAGTCAAACATTTTTTATGGAAAAAATAACACAAATAAATTAAAGAAAATAAATGCGAAGAACAATGTGGCAAATTTATATAAAATGTTTATCCTGTAACAACTTTTCTAAAGAAGAGCTGCTAAGTACTGACCACTTTTTTATAGAAAAAGTGTTACAATTTCGCTACTCAAATACTAACAACTTTTCTGAAAAAAAGCTGCCCCAACACACAACTTTTCTCTACAAAAAGCTGCTCAAATACTAACAACTTTTCTTTAGAAAAAGTTGCTCAGTTCGGGACAACTTTTCTATAGAAAATGTAGCTCAGCTGTGAAAAAATTGTCCATAAAAAAACTTTCTCAAATACTGAAAAAATTTCTATTTTAGCTCAGTTTCAGACAAATTTTCTATAGAAAAATTAGCTCAGTTTCGGATGAATTTCATATAGAAAAATTAGTTCAGTTTCGGACAAATTTTTTACAGAAACATTTTAAAAATTTTTTATAGAAAATGTTGCTGTTTTTCTTATCTTATTCTTGGACAAATTTTCTATATAAAAATTTTCTCAGTTCCGAACAAATTTTCTTAGTTCCTAACTGCTTTCCTGTAAAAAATAGTTGCTCAGTTTTAGAAAATTTTTGTCTCGTTTACACTCAACTTCTGTATAAAATATGTTCTCAACATTCCTCGAAGCTATTCGAGAAAATATTTCAAAAGAAAATTATGCCATTCTTGAATGTTAGAAATATCGTCCCAGTTCACCAGTTTGGTTTTCGTGAAATACATGGAACCATAGAACAAGTGAATCGTCTAACTGGAGAGATAAGGAAATGTTTTGAATTAAAGAAATATTGTTCGGCTATATTTTTGGATAACTCGCAAGCTTTCGACAAAGTTTGGCACAAGGGCCTAATATATAAAATTAAACCACCACCATGTATCCACAAATTGCTGGAGTCCTACTTATCTGACCGTTTATTTTGAGTAAAGTATAACGAGTTTGTAACAGAAGAATATGAAATAAAAGCAAGTGTCCCACAGGGAAGTGTTCTTGGAGATACCTTGTACGTAATTTACACTTCTAACTTACCAATATGCGATGGACTAACTGTTTCTACGTTTGCTAATGATACGGCAAACTCAGTTCCCACGAAAACCCGCATGTAGCATCTACCCAACTAGATATTATCTCTGACGCGTGGAGACATGATTGAAAAACTGGCGTATACGAGTTAATGAATTGAAAAGTAACCACGTTACATTAACCCTCTAAAGAGGAAACTGTCCTCCTTTTAAACTTAATGATATAAGTATACCCCAGCCAGATCATGTTACATACCTTGGTATACATTTAGAAAGGTGACTAATGTAGCGTCGTCATATAGAAACCAAGAGACTTCATATGAAATTAACCGCTTCTAGCATTCACTGGTAAATAAACAGGCAATCAAAACTAAGCCTTGACAGTAAAGTCATCCTATATAAAAACCGTTTTAAAATCAATTTGGACATATGGTATCCAATTATGGGGTACAGCCAGTAAAACGTGTATGTATTATACAAAGGGCCGAATCAAAAATTCTTAGTACCATGACGGGTGCACCTTTTATATAAGAAATGAGAATATCTATAGAGATTTAGCTATTCCATTGGTAAAAGACGAGATTAAAAAGCTCAGAAAAATATATTCTAAAATTGCAGACTCACCCCATTCCACTCGCAAGACTTCTTACTGAAGTTCGATCGGATTCAAGGCTTCACTTGGCCACGTTATCGTTAGAGATAAAGTAATCTTTAGTTTTAAGATTTAAACACATATTATGAGGTCTTAAAAAATGCAGATTCAATACATAAAGAATGCGTAAAAAACATTCCTTTAGAGCTCTGTCTCCGTGATTATTTAAATATATATATTTTTTTCACTTGTGCCTAAATATTACTTTATTTTTCAATACACAGTATTTAATTGACTGTAAATATTTAAATTTTTTATAAATCGATTATATTTGCTTAAGTGAAGAGTAAAAAGCGATAAAGGGTGAGAAATAAAATTAAACCAAAATTTTTTGGGTTCGTCTTCCACATATACACACTTTCATGTGTATACATACAGGTGTAATTTATATAAAATTAATTGTTCAACCGATAAAATTGTTTCAAGCTTTTGTCATAAAATAAATTCCCTTTAGAATGTATGAAATTTAGGGACACACCTAAAAATAAAGTGCTTAAAAATAAATAAGTCCTTTAATCTTAAAATAACTTACTTTCCCTTAAAATGTATTTTATATTTAAATTGTATTTTGCATAATGGTAGTTTCTACTTTAAAATTTGTTTTTCTCTAACATAAATACATATTATTTTTGGACACAAGCTGTCCTTTCAACCATTAATTAAAATTTATGGTTTATTGACTCTAGCCACAATAGTAAGAATGCAAAGAAATGTTTGGAAAAAGTGATGTCCGGTTTGTTAGTAAAAATTAATTATTTAAACATTAAAAAGGTCCATTGTTGCCGTAAACTCAATACATCATTTTTAACTAGTAATTTAATTTAAATGTTATTTTCTTTGAGATTTTCATCATTTCTTATTTATAGAATTTAATGAAAATATTGGATAAGTGGATCTATATTTCCTTTTTAAAGGGATAAAGTAATATAAAACGTCTTTTGTTGTTCAGTTCCCGACAATTATTCAATAGAAAACGTTGTTCAGTTGCCGACAATTTTTCTATAGAAAAAGTTGTTCAGTTCCCGATAATTTTGAGCAACTTGCTCAGTTCTCGACAATTTTTCTATAAAAAAGTTACTCAGCTCCTGACAATATTTCTATAAAAAAGTTGCTCAGTTCTTGACAATTTTGGTATAGAAAAAGTTGCTCAGTTCTCGACAATTTTTCTATAAAAAAAGTTACTCAGTTCCTGACAACTTTTATGGAGAAAAATATGCTCAGCTCCTGACAATATTTCTATAAAAAAGTTGCTCAGTTCTTGACAATTTTTCTATAGAATAAGTAGCTCAGTTCCCAAAAATGTTTGTGGATCTATATTTCCTTTTTAAAGGGATAAAGTATTATAAAACGTCTTTTGTTGTTCAGTTCCCGACAATTATTCAATAGATAACGTTATTCAGTTCCCGACAATTTTTCTATAGAGAAAGTTGCTCAGTTCCCGACAATTTTGGTATAGAAAAAGTTGCTCAGTTCTCGACAATTTTTCTATAAAAAAGTTACTCAGTTCCTGACAACTTTTATGGAGAAAAAGATGCTCAACTCCTGACAATATTTCTATAAAAAAGTTGCTCAGTTCTTGGCAATTTTGGTATAGAAAAAGTTGCTCAGTTCCCGAAAATATTTGTATAGAAAAAGCTGCTCAGTTCTCGACAATTTTCAATAGAAAAAGTTGCTCAGTTCACAACAATTTTTCTATGATAAAAATTGCTCAGTTCCCGATAATTTTTCTATAAAAAAGCTGCTCACTTCTTTACAATTTTTCTATAGAAAAAGTTATTCTGTACTTGAAAATTTTTCTAAAGAAAAAGTTACTCAGTTCCCGACAATTTTTCTATAGAAAAAGTTGCTTAGTTCCTGGCATTTGTTCTATAAAAAAAGTTGCTCTGCTTCTTAGAAATTTTCTGTAGGAAAAGTTGCATATTTTGACAAAATTTCTATAGGAGATGTTTCTCAGTTAATGACAACCTTTCTATAGAAAAATTTGTTTTATTTCTGATAGCTTTTCTATACAAAGAGTGAATCTTTTTGTTGCTTTATTTAGTGAAAATCCTACCCAATCAATTACTGTCTTTTTTACAACTTTGTTTCCATCATGGTATTGAGAACATTTAATTACACCATCTTTTGCAACCTGTTCAAGTGAAAATAAATAGTATTAGAAAAAGATTGCAGTTTATACTGCATACAAGCAAATTATACTAAAACTACTGCATTTTCAATGTTAATTTCAAGGTATTTTTTCCTTTCCTTTTGATAGCAACCTTGTTGATATTGTGTCAAGTGTCCAAAAAGAAGGAAAATATTTAATTTGGCAAAATGATTTATTAAGAACATGTGAAACCAGTAAAGAATATAGAACTCGTTTAGAAATTAAATTGAAAGCTTTAAATTTTATTGAATATCTTATATTAATTTGAAAGTGAAGTATGATGAGTAATCTTTTAGAATTGCTATAATTTTTAATCTAAATAAAACAAATATTCCTGGAAAATATATTATTGAAAAAGTTGGCATTTAAAAATGTAACGAAAAAATATACCACATTCACACACACACACACTGAGTGCAATGAAAATAAATTATATGTATCACATTTTGTGTGTATGTTATAAAACAATATAGACAAAGGACATTTCTGTGGCAAAGAAAAATAAATAAATAAAATAAAAAAAGTATAATATTATATGTGTGTAAGTACTCGTTCTGCAATGACAATATGACAATCATTTTAAAAGATTTTAGCAAAATCGGGTATTACACATGACAACAACATCTGTACGATGACAGCAGCAATAAAAAAAACATAAAAATGCGAATGAACCATATTTAGTTGTAAGAGTTTGTATGTTCGTGTTTATGTTATAACTACAAATCCGAAATGATTTTAATATTTATATTTACACAAAGTATTTTGTGCATTGTTTGTTTTTATTTTTTTACAATTGCCAAATGCCACATACATATATACATATATACCCATACATTAGAACACACGCACATTTTCAGCCTTATAAATGTTTTTTAAAAAAAATTTTAAGCAAAAATAAAAATAAAAAAAAACAATTTTAAAACTAAAAACTAGACAGTCCAACCTCAAAACCATTTCAACCATAAACCATAAGAAATAGAAAATCATGTTTGAATGTGTAAAATGTTTCTGCAAAAGAAAGCAAAATCATTATTATTATGCTTATTATTGTTATTGTTGTTGATTTTTGTAACTATTGTTATTATTTTTATTTTACAATAACTATTTTTCTAAGCACTATGGGTTAAACTACTTATAAAGGAGATATTGGAAAAATTGTCTTAAGCTGCTAAATGATTCTCTATTAAAAGAGTTCATAGCATATTTTTGTAAAGCAGACGTTGTTTAGAATCTAACAACTTTCTTATAGGAGAATTGCTGTCATTTTCTGAAAAATTTTCTGTAGAAAATGTTGCTAAGTTTCTGGTAACTTCTTTATAGAAAAAGAAAAAGTTGCTTAGTTTGTGATAACTTTTCTATAGAAAAAGTTGTTCAGTTTGTGATAACTTTTCTGTAGAAAAAGTTGCTCATTTCGTGATAACTTTTCTATAGAAAAAGTTGCTCAGATTGTGATAACTTTTCTATAGAAGAAGTTGCTCAGTTTGTGACAACTTTTCTATAGGAAAAGTTAATCAATTTGTAACAACATGCCTATAGACAAAGTTGCTCATTTTGTGACATCTTTTCTATAGAAAAAGTTGCTCAGTTTGTGACAACTTTTCTATAGAAAAATTTGGTAAATTTTTGAAAACTTTTCTTTAGAAAAAGTAGCTCAGTTTGTAACAACTTTTCTATAAAAAAATGCTCAGTTTGTGACATCTTTTCTATAGAAAAAGTTGCTCAGTTTGTGACAACTTTTCTATAGAAAAAAATTGCTAAATTTTTGAAAACCTTTCTTTAGAAAAACTAGCTCAGTTTGTAACAACTTTTCTATAAAAAAATTGCTCAGTTTGAGACAGCTTTTCTATAGAAATAGTTGCTCAGTTTGTGCTACTTTTCTATAGAAAAAATAACTCAGTTTGTAACAACATGTCTATAGACAAAGTTGCTCAGTTTGTTTACATCTTTTCTATAGAGAAAGTTGCATAGTTTGTGACAATTTTTCTATAGAAAAAGTTGCTCAGTTTTTGATAACTTTTCTGAGGTAAAAGTTGCTCAGTTTGTGATAACTTTTCTATACAAAAAGTTACTCAATTTGTGACTACTTTTCTATAAAAAAAAATAACTCAGATTGTACGAGTAACAACATGTCTATAGACAAAGTTGCTCAGTATTTTTGACATCTTTTCTATAGAAAAAGTTGCATAGTTTGTGACAACTTTTCTATAAAAAAAGTTGCTCAGTTTGAGACAACTTTTCTATATTTTTGACAACTTTTCTATAGAAAGTTGCTAAGTTTATGACAATTTTGCTATAAAAAAAAAACTGCTGAGTTCTTAACAATTTTTCAATAGAAAAAGCTGCTTAGTTCTTGAAAGTTTTTCTGTAGAAATTGTTGCTTATTTTCTTACAAATTTTCTTTAGAAAAGGTTTCTAAGTCTCTTTTTAATCGAACATTTCAGGCCATTGTGCATTCTTGACAAACATTATACCAGAATACTAAACAAAACCACATAATAGCATTTTCCTTTAAATGTGCAAGATACAGTATACGACCTTATTAGTATGAAGTTGTAATTAAAAATATTTTCAGAATATTGAAAGTTTCCCAGGGTGTTCGAAACTTTATTAGGGCTTTTTGAAACATTGATAAAAAAATATGATCTATGAGGTTTTAAATAATGAGAATAAACTGCTTCCATTTACATTTCATGGATAATTTTAGAAAAAAATTTTATTATGTGATTTTTTTTTTTTTTTTTTACATTTTCTATTATTGTGTCCACCTACTGTTCATACAGTATGTAGGTGTTTGAATAAATAAGTGTGCGTGTATGTTGGTTTGTAAATGTTTAAGTTGTCTGTCGTAAACTAGAGAGGTTGGTTGGATGTTTTTTTTTCTGTTTATGTTTTAGTATAAATTGGCAGACATTGTGGGAGACAGCTCATAACAAAAAACAATTTACACACATGCATACATCAATTTTCAAAAACACACTTATACATATTGAAAGTGTTGCCTTGGTTTGCTTAGCATCATCATATCCTTGTTGTAAATTTAAGGATTCTATTATTATTTCTATTCTCCCTATTTGCAGCCTTTTTTTTTTTTTTTTCTTTACAATATGAATAAATGTTTTAAATAGAAAAACAACAAGAAAATGTAGTAGAGTGATGGATAATGGTTATGTAGGAAAAGTAGCTTCTTCTGCTTCTTCAATTTTATTGTCATCTTCATTTCATTTTGTGCTATTTTGATTCTATTCTATCTCCCTCTGTTGTTCTATTCTAGGGGAATTGTGGTTTATAGTTATTTGAATTAGTTGGTAATACTTAAGGGAATTTAAACGAACAATGAATATGTACCAAGTATAAATATTTTACATGTTTGTATAAAGATTTTAACATACCAATAAGTTTAGTTAAAAATATTCGTACGTTTTTCCAATAAAATTGAAAAAAATGAAGAGAAGTACTAACGTAAATATTTTTTGATTGAGTACGTGAAGATTTAACAAAACCATTTTGATAAAAGTTAAATATTAAAACAAACAAGAGTTAAAAAATTAATATTAAAATTTACCTTAAAATTCAAAAATTAAATGTTTCTTATCTTCTTAAGGCCTTTCTCTTTGCTCCTCTTCAATTTGCGCTCTTTTATAAAAACTTTTCTATGACACTGTTAATTAAGACGTCCTTGTTATTCTTTTCCTGCGCGTACAACTTTCTTGAGTTGGTTTTTAATTTTATTTGCTTTTTAATTTAAGAAATGTAATAAAAATCTGTACAAAAAGACGAAAAACAAAAGTGTACAACGGCTATTCCATTTTTATCTTTTGCTTATAGCCATGGGGGATCCTTTCTTCCTTGTCATCATTTTGCTCTTTTTTTATTTTTTTATTTTCATTAAGTAGTTTTTTTATGTCATAAACATTCCACCAAAGTGAAATGTTTTTGTAACTATGTAGTCATCATACATTTGTAGTGTTGTGGCTTACAATTTTCTTACAATTTCTTTTGGTTTTTTCTCCAGATATGCCTTTTTTTTTTTTTTTTGTTTCTTAATAAAAATTACTCTACATAAATTCTATTTTAATGTTCATGTACATGATCCCGCTTATGTCCGTAGTCAGTTTATTACCTAACATTTTAAGAGGAAAATGTATAGGAAAATGTTTCAAGTTTTTAACGGCAAAAGCTACAATAGTTTTCTATTGCTATTAAGAATTGTCTTTCTCAATATTAACATCTATAAGATAAGAGAGCGATTTTTTACAATAAAGAAAATTTATAACTTTAGGAATAATTTTATGTAGAAAAATTCGTAAAATTTTTAAAAATTTTATGAAAATGAAAATTTTTTCTACAGAAATATTGAAATTTCTTGTCACAAACTAAGCAAAATTTTCTATAGAAAATTTATAAATATTTTCTAGAGAAAATTTTTCACAAAATTTGTAACATTTTCCTTAGAAAATTTTTAAGAAATTTGGTTAATTTGTTTCTATAAAAATTTACTAAATTTTCTATAAACATTTTGTCAGAATTTGAGCAACATTTCCTAAGGAAAATTTTTCAGAAACTGACCAACATTTTTATAGCAAATTTTTCATAAACTGAACACTTTCTATATTTTGTCAGAATCTGAGCAACATTTTCTATAGAAAATTTTACAGAATCTGAGCAAAATTTTCTATAGACAATTTTTCAGAATCTGAGCAACATTTTTTATAGAAAATTTGTCTGAATCTGAGCAACATTTTCTATAGAAAATTTGTCAGAATCTAAGCAACATTTTCTATAGAAAATTTGTCTGAATCTGAGCAACATTTTCTATAGTAATCTGTGCAGCATTTTCTAAAGAAAATTTGTCACAATCTGAGCAACATTTTCTATAGAAAATTTGTCAGAGTCTGAGCAACATTTTCTATAGAAAATTATTTCCTATAAAAATTGACTAAATTATATATAAAAAATTTGTCAGAATCTGAGCAACATTTTCTACAGAAATTTTGACAGAATCTGAGCAACATTTTCTATAGAAAATTTGTCAGAATCTGAGCAACATTTTCTATAGTAATCTGGGTAGCATTTTCTAAAGAAAATTGGTCACAATCTGAGCAACATTTTCTATAGAAAATTTTTCAGAATCTGAGAAACATTTTCTATAGAAAATTTGTCAGAGTCTGAGCAACATTTTCTATAGAAAATTATTTCCTATAAAAATTTACTAAATTATATATAAAAAATTTGTCAGAATCTGAGCAACATTTTCTATAGAAAATTTGTCAGAATCTAAGCAAAATTTTCTATAGAAAATTTGTCTGAATCTGAGCAACATTTTCTATAGTAATCTGGGTAGCATTTTCTAAAGAAAATTTGTCACAATCTGAGCAACATTTTCTATAGAAAATTTGTCAGAGTCTGAGCAACATTTTCTATAGAAAATTTGTCAGAATCTGAGCAACATTTTCTATAGAAAATTTGTCAGAATCTGAGCAACATTTTCTATAGAAAATTTGTCAGAATCTGAGCAACATTTTCTATAGAAAATTTGTCAGAATCTGAGCAACATTTTCTATAGAAAATTTGTCAGAATCTGAGAAACATTTTCTATAGAAAATTTGTCAGACTCTGAGCAACATTTTCTATAGAAAATTTGGCAGCAACATTTTCTATAGAAAATTTGGCAGAGTTAGAAACATTTTCTTTAGAAAATTTGTCAGAATCTGAGCAACATTTTCTGAAGAAAATCTATTAGTAACTAAGAAACTGGGCTACGTTAACTATAGAACGTATAATTGTATTTCATGTTTATTATTTCTCCTAAGATATTAAATTATTTTTGGTATATTATTAAATGGTTTTAACTAACCTTCAATATTTTGGTTATTTTGGAATCATCAAAATATATTAACCTCTCAATAAAAAAAAAAATATATATATATATATATATATATATATATATATATATATATATATATATATATATTTTTTTTTTTTTTTCGTATAAAAACAATATTTATGCTGACTTGGGTTAAAATGTTATCTTATACTACTACTAATATTATTATGTACAACATACATATGAATACAGAAATATATGTATGTGTATTTATTTTTCCCCATATTTTTTATATAAAGTCATAGTGCAATAAAACTCATTCAAGCATAATAATAAATTATAAAAGATTTACGCAGCCAAACTAAATATGTTAAAAGATTTTAGCAAAAAAATGGAAAGATAAAAAAGTACAAGAAAACCATTTCTTATCAAATATTTTATTGGTTAGTTGATGATCTAGAATGGTACTTATTGATGGAAAAAAAAGAAGAAAAATAAAATAATAAAAATAATGGCGGAAATCAACTCAATAAACAAGAAAAATAAATTTGTCAAAACTGTCAGAAACATTAAGAAATTGTGCTGTTTCAAATCAATGATGCCCTTTTAGCTTATACACTCTATAAGGACTTTTTTTTTACATTGCGTAAGTCAACTTTGATTGAAAGTTTTCCACTTTCAAACCATTTTGTAGTAATTTGATTTTCAACTTTATGATATTACCTTTTTGATAGTCGTATACTTTTTCTAATTCTCTGGAATACAGACTTTTAGAAAACTAATTTAAATCTGTTTATAAGAAAATTAAATAACTGATAAAATGTTGCAAAAAAAAAAAAAAATAAATAAATAAATTAAAAAAAAAAAAATAAAACTTTTACGTTTAAACATTTTTTTCTTTAACATATTTTTACTTTTTTAGTGAATTATCTGTATGATAATATTTTGTAAACAAGCTCCTTTCATAAATTATTGAGATAAGATAAATCAGTTGTAGTGTGCGAGATATTTAGTATAAAAAATAAAAAATAAAAAGTATTTTAGTTGTCCACGCAATGATTTTTTTTTTTTTTTTTAAGAAAACTTGAAATGTTTTCCTTAGAAAAGGTTTTTATTTCTGAAACCTTTCCATAGAAAAGTTGCTCAGTTAATGATTATTTTTGTATGGGAAAATTTTTCTCAGTTTCTGACAAATTTTCTATTAATAAAATTAGCTTCATTCTGGACAATTGTTCTATAAAAAAGTCATATTTTCAGACATATTTTCTACAGAAAAAATTGCTCAGATTGTGACAAATTTTCTATACAAAATGATACTAAATTTGTGAAAATTTTCTAAAGAAAGTGTTACTAATTTTTGCACAATTTTTTTTTATAGAAAAGTTGTTCAGTTTGTGACAAATATTCTATATAAAATACGCCTAATTAGTGAAATATTCTATAGAAAATGTGCTACATTTGTGACAAATCTTCTATAGAATATAGAAAATTTTGCTCTGTTTCTCAGTTCTTGACAAAAATTTGTTCACTTTTTGAAAACTTGTTTATGGAAAAAATCTGTTCAGTTTCACAGCTTTTCTGTAGAAAAGGTTGTTTAAGATAAGTTGTAAAAAAATGAACTTATGAGTTATAGAAAAAGTTACTTTCTTTATATGTATGTGTTTGGTACACGAATTTAACTATTTTAAATTATTATCTAAATAATTTTCCCTTTTTCTTCTTTTCATAAGGCCTTAACTGTCGCCCCAAAACATTTAATTTATTTCCCTTTAAATCAGTTTTAATATCAAATTCCCTGTAGAAAAATTTAAAATATACTTATGTACATATATTTTTAGAATTACATAACAAATTGTTGCTCTTTAGTTCTTACAACCAAAACATGAAAATGTTGCTATTGAAAAGGGCAAACACAAGAAATCAAAAAGTTTTTTTTTTTTTTTTTCTTGATTTAAAACTTTTCAAACGACAAATTGAATTAAAGTAAAGAGAATTGAAAAAACAGCAACAAAAAACTTTAAAATTAAGCAAGAAATTTCTGCTGAAAATTAGATTTGGAATTAAAGCAGAGAAATAGTTTTGTGTTCGTTGAAATAGTAGCAATATTAAATAAAGCAAAAAAAAAAAAAAACATTTTTTTATTATTATTTTAACCCACATTTGTTTGGGGAATTTGTAGTTGTATTCTTGTTGTCTTAAATCCGAAATAAAAGAAAGAAATAAAACACGTACAAACATACCAGCACATGAAAATTGTTGGCAAAAGGAGGGAAAAAAAGTGAAATAAAATAAAAAAATATTGTGTAAGGACACATTTGTTGGCTACTGACACGAAAACACAAATAACGCAGTCCTACACATATACACTTACCCAAAATACACATGGAGAAAATAAAAAAAGGAAAAGAAAATCCGAAATAGGAACATACATGCGCACAACAAACCAAACATTAACAAACAAATACATACATACACATATATTTCTTTACAACTTATAAAACGATGAGCCTCAATGAATTTTTTGCTTTTAATTTGCCAATACATACATACTTAAGCAAACACTCACTGACAATGCTTACAATTCTAAAAACTGTAGCATAACATAGGGAGTCTACTTTTCTCTCTATTGTATTGTGTTTGTTTGCTTGTTCTTTAATTAAATTGAATGAATTCGTACGTTCAGACGATTACGAATATAGAACGTACGTACCAGTGAGCGAGCTAACGAATAAATATGTATGTATTTTTTTTAAAGGTTAAAATAATTTATATTCCAAAAAGTCTTATTTTAGTTTTAATGTGAAATTATTTTAAGCCCATAAACCAACCGTAGTTGTATTTTATATCTTCTACTCTGGCTTCTTTCTAACACAACAAGACAAGAAGACAAGATTTTGGAAAAGCGGAAACTTTTCCGTTTATACATTTTTTTCTTCTTTAAATATTCACTTTGCTGCACAATTTCGAGGGAAGATTCTTTAAGGAAAACGTGTCTTTCTTGTTGGTGTTTTTCGAAAGCTATAAAGCCTTAAAAGTTTTTTTTTTATCTTTTGCACGTGTCGGATTTTATGTGTATATATATATGTGTGTATAGGTGTGAGAATATTGGTTTTATTCGATATTAGCTCCTAAAAATATGCCACACGCATTTAAGTTGAAGGTTATACACATAAGTCTTGAGGAAATGTTTTTCTTTTTTTTTAGTTTCTTTGTATTTTTGATATAAAATAACCGGAATATGTAGCACTAAAAATATATGTGTATAAGGTCTAATTGATGCTTTCATGTTCCACATAAATTTCTGTTTATTGTTGCTATTTGTTTTAAATATTTAATTTATATTTATATAAAATTTTACAAAAAAAAAAAAAAAAAACCTATAGAAAATTTTGCTTAAATTCTGTTATATTTTCTATACAAGAATTTGCTTAGTTTCTCGGGTTTTTATAAAAAATTTTGCTCACGAATTTTTTATAGATGATTCTGCTCAGATTCTGAAAAATTTTTTATAAAAAAAAAAAAATGTTGCTCAGATTTTCTATTGAAAATTTAGCTCAAATTCCGAAAAATTTTCTATGGAAAATTTAGCTCAGATTCTAAAAATTTGTCTATAGAAAATGTTGCTCAGATTCTGAAAAATTTTCTATAGAAAATGTTACTCAAATTCTGTCAAATTTTCTATAGAAAATGTTGCTCAGATTCTGAAAAATTTTCTATAGAAAATGTTGCTCAGATTCTGACAAATTTTCTATAGAAAATTTTGCTCAGATTCCGACAAAATTTCTATAGAAAATGTTGCTCAGATTCAGACAAATTTTCTATAGAAAATTTTGCTTAGATTCTGACATGTTTTCTATAGAAAATGTTGCTCAGATTCTGATAAATTTTCTATAGAAAATGTTGCTCAGATTCTGACAAATTTTCTATTGAAAATGTTGCTCATATCAGACAAATTTTCTATAGAAAATGTTGCTCAGATTCTGACAAATTTTCTGTAGAAAATGTTGCTCAGATTCTGACAAATTTTCTGTAGAAAATGTTTCTCAGATTCTGACAAATTTTCTGTAGAAAATGTTGCTCGAACCCGAACTTCGGTCAATTTTGCAAAGTTCGGCCGAACCCGAACCGAATTCGAACTTTTTGTTATAGAACCTAAAAATTGCAAAAAAAAATTCAAAAAGAATTTGAAAATGTATAGATATTTGTATTTTGATGAGAAGTTAAAGTTGTAATCAAATAAGTTTAATTTCCTTTATTTAACTCATTTTCATCCTTTTCTTTCTTTTTTTTTTGATTATTATAATTTTGATTATTATAATTGCAGTTGTACTGTTTTTATGCTTTTGATTATATAAATACATGTTAAATTCAGATTTAATAAAAAGTTCGGTGTTCGGTAAAGTTCGAACCAGAACGTTCGGCCGGACACTAGAAAATAATGCTTAGTTTCTGAAATATTTAAGATTCAAATTGTCTAACCATTTTTCTATAAAACATTCAGATATTGGCAACTTTTTTTTAAAGAATTTCTTAATTCTTAAAATGTTTCTTTATAAAGTATCATGAAAATATTCCATTTATATGTTTGATGCTGATGAGTCATCAATGATTAAATTAATTCTATTAATGTGGTTTATTAATAAATTTTTGCCATGCAACAATGAAGAAAACAAACAAAGAAACGCTCATAAATTCATCTACATTATATTTATACTTATTAATATGGCATTAGCTTATTTAATATAAACTCGTATACACACATACACTTTCATGCATAATTATATAAACTTGCGCACTCACAAACACACATATTTTTACACAACATGTTAATTTAGACACATTTATAGTCTTAATAAAAGTATAAACAAAAGAAGTTAGGAGTAGGAAGGATAGGCTATTTTTTTAATATATTTATGTTAAACATAATGTCCATGTCATAACAAAAATACATGGATTCAATTATGTATACAAATACAAGCACATGTAAGTACACAAACATATATACATATATAAACTTATTACATTTACACTGAAACAAACACTCAATAAATACGAATTATGAGTAACAGTAGAAAATTTTTGCTTACTTCCCTTTAAATGATGTCAATATACACAGAGACACTTACATGTTTTTGTACACACATACATTTTTATAAACATTTGTAATATTTTTTTCTCGTTGTGTATAATTCTTTTAACGTTTCTTTACTTTTATAATAAAAAAACAAATATAAATAATTTTTAGCCACAAGTAGAATATTAACAACACAGATGATGTACATGTTTACACATACATACATATATACAATATTTGTATTAATACTAACATCCTGATTTCGAAGAATGAGGACCATAAGTGTCTAAATATATAAAAAGTAAATGACAAAATAAAAAGCAACAGTTTTAATATTAGCAAGCTCTACGTTGCTCAGAAAGGCAGAAAAGTAATTTAATGATAGTATGGAAAATATTTTATGTTTTTGTACTTGTTTTTATAAAAACAAGTAGCAGAACATGTTTCAACATGTTTTTTTTATAGAAATTTGTTTCAGAAATATACTTTTTTAATAGAAAACTTCTTTCACAATTTAATTTTTAGTTTAACATATTTTATGTCAAGATGGTTTTTATTGAAAATGTTGCTTAGTTTCTCATAAATATTCTGCAGAAAAATTTGCTCAGTTTTGTAAAAATTTTCTGTAGGAAATTTTTCAGTTTCCGATAAAATATTTATGAAAATATTTCTTCAATTTTGGGCAAATTTTCTGTTGAAAAATGTTTATAGAAAATGTTGCACAGTTTCTGAGAAAATATTGCTCGGAGAGGAAATTTTCTGTTGAAAACAATGTTGCGAGATCAGTTTTATTAGAAAACTATGTTGAAAAACAATTTCCCACAAAAAACGATAATGCGACCAAGTTTCCTTTAGAAAACAATGTTGCGAGAAAAGTTTATAAAGAATGTTGCGAAAGAATTTTTCTGTAGAAAACATTGTTGCTAGCCAAGTTCTCTATAAAAAGCAATGTTGCCAGACAAGTTCTCTATAGCAAACAATGTTGAAATAAAATATATAAAAATAAAAAATTAAAAATGTATAAAGCATTGTGGGAAGACAATATTGTGAGATAGGTTTTCTAGAAAAAAAAAAAAACTGTTGAGACCATTTTTATACTAAAAAAACATTTACACAAGTCAAATTTTATATAGACAATAGTCTTGCGAGACAATATCCATTTAAAATTGTTGCGAAATCATGTTTTTATAGAAAACAATATTGAGACAACAATTGCTTAGTTCTAATAAATTTTCTGAAAATTTTTCTTTATAAAATATTGCTCAGCTTTTTCTGTAAAGAATATAGCTCTGTTTCTGATAAAATATTCTGTAGAAAATGTTCCAAGTTTCTAAACAAATTTTTTAATATATTTTCTATACAAAATATTACACAGTTTCTGAAAAAATTTTCTGTAGAAAATGTTGCTCTGTTTCTGACAAATTTTCTATAGAAAATGTTGCTCAGTGTCTGACACATTTTCTATAGAAAATGTTGCTCAGATTTATTTATTTATTTATTTTTATTATCAATATTCAATAACCTAGCCTCTGGGCCATAAGCGGTTACATATTTCAACTTAAAATTAATTCTACTAATTTAATTTAATTATATATAAAGAATTTGTAATAAATTGTATAAAAAAAATATTAAACTAAATAATTAAAAAAGAATTAAGGACAATTAAATTATACATTCCATTCTTAAGAATACAAATACAATTTTCTTAAAAAATTTCAACCTAACAAGTATAAGAGGAACAAGCGAAACATGATATAGAAAAAAAAATGTGTGATAGTCACAATTTGTGACTCACAAACATTCCCAAAAATGTAGTAACAAAAGAGATTAGTATGATATAGAAAATAGTAATGAAGCAATTCAAACTCGGAAGCTATAAAGTACTTATTAGTTACGTACATATATTCTGAAATTTGCAAGAATATATGAGAGAAATTTAATTTTGCACTTCATGATGAATAGTGATTCATATAAAAATCAAGTATCAAATCCACCATCCATACACATAATACAATTATCATAAGTAACTTCAACAAGAACAAACTGAAAAGACAACTCCTTTAGAGTTAAAATAGAAGTAGTAGAGAAAAAGTACCATCAATTCAGAACTATATGCCCACAATGTTATCACAAGACAGTTCCTGCCAAAACAACATTACAGTGTGTTTACACCTCATTAGTAAAATTAACTAATCAATTACAACGTCCTTAAATATCTCACCATTCTCTCACATTAAAGTCAATAAAAATTACACAAACATTAATAAGCCAATTCTACAATTATAATATCATAAATCGAACGATATATAATCTAAATATCTATATGAAATATATGCATTTAAAATGACATGTAGCTGCCATCAATGAAGAAACAACTATACAAATACAGTTTGAAGAACATAGATCTTAACATTTCCTAAAAGGATTTAAATAACAGTTATAAGTTGAGCAATTAAACAATGCACTGCAAATTAAATAACAAGTATAATTAATCAGAGCCTATACATAAAGTTCATAAAAAATGCAACGATAATAATGCCAAAAGGAGCAAATCAAATCAATAAAGAATTAGGCAAACCAACTATCAAACAGTGGGCATCATCACTAAATCCCAAGTAAAAAATGATGAAGCAGATAACATCAACAATATCCAGTGTCAGATTTCAAATAACCTGAACAAAATATCTCAACCCAAGCAATCACAAGAAGTCATTACATAATACTCTGCATATATACCCAGAAAATGTTCCATCAAATAAAATATTATCATAATGCATCAGCATATAAAATGATAAGTAAAGGCAATTGAAAATAAAGCATAATACTCAAGTCTATAAGAATATACATATACTCAAAGATCAATAACTATATACTACAATCAAAAAACACAATTACAACAACATCGGCAATTACATCATCACTAAATACCACAAAAAAAGAATAAAATAATAATTATAATAATAAATAAGAACATCTAAAATATCCAAATTCCCACCCACAAAAATACATTTACATAATAAACTCCTAACAATTATCAAACCAATATCACATGATATAGAAACACCACAATCCGGTCACAAGTCAATTAATAACATAGAAGAAGTTAATGACAAAAGTAAATGCACATTGATATCATCAAAAACATCAAGATTTCAATCAGAATAAATCAATCACAGGTTAGAAATGATACATAAGCTATATAATCTCACTAGTCGCCTGCAAACGAAACCCAAATAACCATCAAAAAATGCAACATTCATAAATAAGTGATTGTATTAAAGTCATTTTCAGCTTACAGAAATTTACCCAAAAAATCAATAAAGGACATACAATTCATTAATGCTTATAAATAACATACCTAGGTAGAATAAAAGTAAAAAATTGTAACCATTCATTTAGAAAATGAAAATCAAATTTTATTTTGCGATAATAAGAAATTACCTAAAGCTACAAAGTTAGTTACACTGTCAGTTCATATTTAGCTGATTCATAACAATGATCAGTATAGAAATGCAAACAAAACCAAGAAAAGCTACCTGGCAATGCAGCCACAACAAAATCTCAGCCACGTTGTAGAAAATATGACAGAGTATAGAAAAAATCATATGACCTAGTACAGTTCCAAACAAGGAAATATAGATTTTCAGAATAATGATAATTCCAAAAAATATATAAAGTTAACCCCACTTCAAGATTTTAATAAAGTGCAAAATTGAATGTTACCCTTAATATCAAGTTAAGAGAATACATAGCTATACAATACCCATACTCCTACATCACCAAGATATGTCACAAAGAGAAAAATATGAATTCAACATAGCATCAAGATACCCAACACTGTTAGTAACAAAGCAAACACATAAACACATTCAAAAATCTCCAACTAATTTCTCTATAGAAAATATTAAGCAAGAAATCCATACAATTCAACAAATTATTCAAAATGTTAAGTACCAATATATAGCTAGTTAGTTAAAATCTTGCCAATCAAAAGCAAACAACAGCTAACTATACCATACTGAAGCAATAAAGAAGCATTCACTTTATATAAGAAGTATATACATACATATCTCAAATTATCTATTCTAAAGAATTAATTGACATTCCTAGTAAAACTCACTAGAATGAACTATTTTCAGAAAGTTCTCGAAAAAGCTTTATCTTGTAAGTGTCAACAGAAACATCAAAATTCCTCAAAGAATTTGACAATTTGTTATACGCACGTGCAATCCTAACACAAAATGAACGCTCCAATATTGAAGTCAACTTTGGTATTTTCAACTGTCTATTTCTATTGGATCTGCAAAATTCAAACAAACCAACCAAATATTCAGGAACTTGCAATTTGTACAACTTATAAAAGTGTAATAAATTTCTAAACTTAATAAATTCCATAAAAGATAATCCAAGAAATTTTTGAACATACATTGATACATGCTGCCTTAGTCTAAGAGAGTATAGATATCTCACAACTCTATTGAATGTCAAGCTCAACCTCTTCACAACATATCCAAAGGTACCTGAATATACCTCTAAGGCATATAGAAATATTGGCATTATAAGTCCATGAATTACTCGTTTCTTGATATGAAAAGGTAACATCAAATCTAAACTATATAACTTTCTTAAAGTAAAATTAACTCTAGATACTACAGAATTAACATGACTTTCAAAATCCAACTCCCTATCAAGAATTACCCCAAGACACTTAATTTTATCAACAAACTCAATCAAATCATCACCCATAGTAATAGAAAATTTGTTACTTCCACACTTACCAAATAACATTGCCTTAGTCTTGTTTGCATTCACAGAAAGATCATTACTATAAACCCAATTAAACAATAAACTAACAGTGTAATCAATAACACTCTGCAAAACATCAGGAAACTCTACTTTACCTTTAAACAAAAGCTGAACATCATCAGCAAACGAAAACGGAATACACATGTTACTTGATATTCCACCAAATAGGTCATTCATAAACATTATGAAAAGTAGAGGCCCAAGTACAGATCCCTGGGGAACACCACTGTAAACCGGAAGCACTCCAGAAACACGACCACTACTACACACATATTGCATTCTATCAGATAAATAAGAAGACATCAGTTTACAAGCTGAGCTAGAGAAACCATAACACCTATGTAACTTTTCCACTAAAGTCGAATGATTCACCCTATCAAAAGCCTTAGTAAGGTCTAATGATAACAACACACAAATACCATCATCAGATACACTTCTCCTAATGTTATCAGTTAGACCAAGAAGCAAGGAAGTAGTATTTCTATTACATCTAAAGCCAGTCTGACAATCATGAAGCAATTTATTATCATCAATGTACTTCACCAGCTGAGTCTTAATCAGATGCTCAACCATCTTAGACAATATGGGCAATATAGATATCGGTCTATAGTCATTACCACTATCATTATCATTATTCTTTCTCAAGGGAACGATCCTTGCAATCTTCCATAACAATGGAAAGCTAGAAGTTGTCATTATTGTGTTTACTAAGTGCAATACATAATTACCAATAATTGGCATCAACATTCTTATAAACCTAAGTTCAAGGCCATCATAACCAACCGCCTTAGACTTGATCATTTCAAAAGCCGAAAACATCTCAAATAATTCTACCGAACGAAAGGAAAACCCATCGTGAGAATATACAGAAGTATCAACAATGTCATCACCAATAGATTGATTGGATGAGAAAACATTATTCAAATAATCTGGATCAACACTATCAAAATTGTCAACCCCATTTACCACACCATTTCCCTTAAGGATAGACCAAATCTGCTTACTGTCTTTATTCTCAAAAATTGAACCGTGAGCTTTTCTCTTAAATTTTCTTATAATTGATTTAGCTTTATTTCTACATCGACAAAATATTCTCCAATTAGCATCAGTCCTATTGCATAGATATGCCCTGTATGCAAGATCTCTAATTGACAAATGATAACGAATTTCCGGCGCATTAATCCAACCATCCCAACACCCACGTATTATTCGCCTCTTCAAAGGAACTGCTGAATGCAGTAGCTGCAAACCAGTATTTAGTATTGTCAGCTGCTCATCAACATTGTTAGTTAAATACATACCATCAAAACCACATTCAGATGCCATAGTTTCAATAGATCCTATATCAACCGAATCATAATCATAATATTCATAAAATTGCCTACCAACAATTCGAGGAACCTCAAATGACAAAAATATAAAAAAATGACGAGTTATACCCGGACACTGAAATTGATCAGCCAACTTTACCAATAAAGGGGAAGACACCAAGAAAAAATCTAGCAAAGAACTAGAATTGTGACAAACATCAAAATGCGTAGGCATAGAATTATGAACTAGAGAAAGATTTATCCTACCACAAGTATTTCGAACTCTTAAAGACTTGACCTGATCAAACATGTTATTATTAAAGTCACCCATAATGACTGTATCAGTGTATCGAACAAGTAAATCAGACACTTCATTCTCAAATGCATCAAAATCACCGTGAGGGAGGTATACAACCCCCACTAAAAGTTTAACATTTGCAAAATAAAGTTCCACAAATAAACACTCAACAACACCAAAATTCATCCCAACATGTACCACTTTATGTTCTATAGCACTAGAGATATAAAGTGCTACACCACCACCTCTACCACATGGTCGATCACTTCTGTGACACACATACCCAGGAATATCGATGACTGAAGTAGACACAATTTCCTTCAACCAAGTTTCGCTTACTCCAAAAATATCAAGATGACTATCCTCTAATAAGCATTTAATTTCAGACAATTTTGATGAATTTGGGTTTAAGTTAAAGCTATTGCAATTCAAATGTCCCATATTTACATTTCGATCTAATTTACTTAACTTAGACCTGAGAAAACTACTATCACTAATAACTGGTCCAAGGTTTTGTCTAGCTGTCATATTATAAATGAAAATATAAAAAATGCTAAAAAATATAATATGAAAAAAAAAAAAATATAATTAAAAACAATGAAACTAAAACTACAATAATATATGTATATGAAAAAGAAATTTAAAAAAGGTAAAAAATGATGCAAAAATCACCAAAATTTACACATATAAATACATAATAAAATATTAAAAATTTATAAGAAAAAAAAAAAAAAAAAAAATATTTATTTATTTGTAACAGTCACCATTCTGCATAAAAATAAAAGTTAATAAAAATATAACATTTTAGGCATTTGTTTACTTTAAATACATGTATACATATATATTTTTTATAGAAGAAATAAAAAAAAAATATGTATTGCTATTCATACATTTTATTCTGTAGAACCGTTTTTTTACAAAAAACACAGATTTTTATAAACAAAAATCTGGTATTGTCCTTAGTTCTCAGAAATATGCTGTAACAGAAGACTACATACAAAATTATTCAGATATCAAAGTAATCAAGGATACAAATATTTAGAGAAAATTTAATTAATATTTTTAAAGTTTAAAGAAACTGTTACAATAAACAAACGAAAAAAATGTATATTCACATATAAATTTGGTGATTAGAGCATGGACAAATATATAAAAATGAGATCAAATATAATAAAAATACACTGAATTTAATAATTAATAAGATAATACTGACAATGTGGCAATATTAAAACAATATAAGGTTAAATAAATGAATCTCCATTATTGTAATTATTGATAGTTGAAAAGGAACTATCATTAAAATCACCCAAAAGGTTAATACATTGATCATAGGAAAGAAGATCCGAACTACCATCTAAAATGTGTTAATTTTCTTTAAACAAATTTTGTTAATCTAAAAAATTTTTGTAAAATAATTTGTTCATATTCTGACAAAATAGTCTAAAAAAGATGTTGCTCAGTTTCTGAAAAAAAAAAAAAAAAATTACAGAAAATGTTGGTCAGTTTCTGAAAAAAAAAAAAATTTCTATAGAAAATGATACTCAGTTTCTGATAAAATGTTTCTAAAGAAAATATTGTTTAGATTCTGCTCAGATTCAGTAAAATGTTTTATACCAAATGTTGCTCAGATTCTGACAAATTTTCTATAGAAAATATTGCTTTGTTTCTGAAAATTTTTCTATAGACACTGTTGCTCAAATGTTGCTGACATGTCTTAGAAAATGTTGCTGTGATTCTGACACATTTTCTATCGAGAATGTTCCTCAGTTCCTGTCGAATTTTCTATAGAAATATTTTTTTCAGTTTCAGACAAATCTTCTATATTTTTTGTGACATGTTTTCTGTAGAACGATTTAACATGTTTTCTGTATAAAAATTGTTTCACATTTTTTTTTTCAAAAGAAAGATGTTTGTCAACATATTCAGATTGTTTTTTTTTTTTTCGCCACACATTTAAAGGAAAAAAATCTAATTTAAACATGGTTTCTGTACAAAACTTATTGCTCTGCATTGGTTACATAAACATGTTTCTCTACGTATTTTATTAAGAAACCTTTTTTCTCAACATTTTTTCTGAAAATCCTGTCTTTTAAACTAGACTTGTTTCTCAGCTTTTTTTGTTTCGCAACATATATTCCTATTTTTTAACGTGCTCTCTATTAATAACTTAAACCAAATAATTCTCTTTATCTTTCAATTTTACCAGAACAAGTACAATTTAAGAAAATTTTTCATGCTTGATTCTTCTAAATTAAACCAAGTGTTTGCACTAGAGGAAGTGTCTAATGTGTATTAAAGTGTGTTTATGCCATTATATTTCACATGTATTGAATTTTTGGACATAAATAAAAGAAAATCCTGAAAAAAGACATAACGACACAAATATTAGCAACATGTGTATATGATGGAAGTTATTTATTCCCCATTTTTCCTTTTCCTATTTTAATACTTGTGTGTTTTTAGTAAATATTTATGCATGTGTGTATTTTATAGATTTTTTTTTTTTTTTTTTTTTTTTTTTTGTTTGAGTAATGATAACAGAAAAAAATGTTGTCTTCAAATTCTTAAATTAAATAAATAATATAAACAAAAATTTAAAGAATTTAAATATCTACTTGAAAAATTGTGTTCTAAATTTTCTAAATATTAGTGTCAATTATAAATCTCCAACTGAGCTAGATTATAGCAATTGTAGCAATTCTCTGGTGTTACTCTGTCTATTATTAAAATAAAATTATAATGTTATTTTAAACCACAATTAAATTTAAATATATCATTATTCTATAGTCCTTTTTATTGTAAATATAGTTTCATTAAAATTTATGAGATGAACATTTGGAAATGTACTGTTGTACATTAAATTATTTGTTTAACGGCATGACGCGTTCATTTGTTGGCCAACCGACCCAACTTCATTTGAATGTCATTAAAATACGTTAATTAGGAAAAATTAAATAAATTTTTATGGTTATTTTGACTGTTGTTGTTATTATTGTTGATGTTGTGTGTATAAATAAATAATTAAATTTTGTTATTATTTTAATTACATACAAATGTTTTGACTATTAAAAATAAATATTTGTTTTCTACTTATTTGTTGAGTGGAGTATTTATAATTAACGAGGGTATTCGTGAGGAAATACTAAAGCTTCTTTAAACTGTAAAGATTTTAAAATATTAACTTTTGTTCAATTTAACACCCTCCCTTTTGCTATTTTCTATTCCTTACTTATCATATTTCTTCTACTTACAATTATTATTACGAGGCTATAAATTAAATATGTATTATGCAACTATAAATTTCAAGTTCATTGTTAAATGAGTAAAAAAAGAATATATTAAATGTGTGTAAATGAATGAATAAATGAGTGTATAGATTGTTGGGGGGAAAAATACAGAGAGAAGGCTTTGTTATTTTACTCTTACTGATTTTATTTTGCAAAAGTTCTTTGTCAAGTATGATTCCTCTTTTTTTTATACAACAAAAGCTGTATTGAACAACAAATACTATATTAAAGTGGAACACAACATCATTGTAACATTATGAGTTCTATTTTTTTTTTTTTTACTTTGCTTTTCATTTTTAATAAAAATGTTTCATGATGCAAATTCATTTTTCTTTTTTTTCTTTTTCCAAATCATCATTGAATATTCTTTATAAAGTATTACGTGTATAAGTATCTCATTTAATTTTTTTTACTTATATTGCTGCTTACTTTTTTTTTGCAATTATGCAGACAGTAGAATCTTGATTGAAATGGCAGTTGGATTATAAAGCAAAGAATAAGTTTTTTATAGAAAACTTATTAAAAAGTAGATTTTCTAAGGAAAATACGTTTAAATGTTAATTTTTGAAAAAAAAAAAAAACAGGTTGAAAAAAAAAATGATTTTTCGTTAGGAAACATGTTTAGAAGCAAATTCTATAATGAAAACATGTTGTGAAACAAGTTTTCTTATGAAGAGAATGTTGTACCACAAGTTATCTACAGAAATTATCTTTATTTTTTAGTTGTTATGTTACTTTATTTTTCTAAAATAATGAAGACAGTAGAAATTTGATTAAAATTATAGATCCAGAAGTAAAAAATAAGTTTAAATGCTATCTATAGAAAGCATGTTTAGAAACAAATTTTATAATGAAAACACCTTGAGAAATATGTTTTCTAAAAAAATACAATGTTGCCAAATAAGTTTTCTATATCAAACAATGTTGCGAAACATAGAAGCATTGGAGAAATGTATTATGTTTAAAGGAAATAACTTTTTTTTATACAAGGTGGCGCAAAAGTAAACTTCCGATGTTTTTTGGCTGTAATTAAAAAAAAATTAAAAACTTTGATTCTTCTTGTGGATTATTTTTATTTTGTCTTTTAATTTTTTTTACATCAAGTCGAGAATATGATGTCATGTAAATGGCCGCCGCCACAGTTGATTGTCATTTGAGCCCTTTTTATGGCATTTTCCATCACTTTGGCCAAAACTTGATAGGATAGGAGGATTACTTTGAAAACTCTGATAGGAGGATTACTTTTGCGCCACCTTGTAGAAAACATGTTTAAAGAAATGTAGTTCATGGAAAACAATGTTGAAGGACCAATTTTTCATAGAAAACATGTTATATTAAGAAAACTGTATTATAACATAAATTATCTACAGGAATGATCGTTTCGAAATAATTTTTCTATAGAAAAATTGTTGCGTGGTATGTTTTCTATAGAGAACAGTGTTGCGAAAAATTTTAAGTGACAGTGTTGCAAAAAAGTTTTCCTTGGATGATGCGAGGCAAGTTTTCTCTATAGAAAATCATATTGCGAGAAAAGTTTTCAATAGAAAATCTTGTTGCGACACAAATTTTCAATAAAAAATAATGTAGCCAGACTTCTTTTTTTTATAAAAAACAATGTTGGGAGACATGTTTTCTATAGAAAATAATGTGGATAGTTAATTTTTCAAAAGAAAACTGTGTTGCGATAATTATTTTCTGTAGAAAACATTGTTGATAAAAAAAAATTCTATAGGAAACAATGTTGCGAAACAAATTTTTGTATACAAAAAGTGTTGGGGAAGAATTTTTCCATAAAAACATTACTGCAAAAACAAACAATGTTGCATGACATAGAAACATTGGAGAAATGTAAATTTTTTGTAAAGGAAACTACTTGTCTGTAGAAAAAATGTTTAAAGAATTTTTTTTTTTTTTTTGTTTTTAAAACAATTTTGAAAAAAAACAATGTTACGAGCTATATAGAACAGTATTGTGAGAACACAAATTGTAAAGACAATGTTGCTAATAAGATTTCCCCGGAAAACAATGATGGAAAACAAGTTTTGTAAATAAAAAACATGGTTAAAGACCAATTTTTTTTATACAAAACAATGTTGCCGACCATGTTATCTACATCAGTGAACTTTGGAAGTAAATTTTTCTTTAGAAAACAATGTTGCAAAATATGTTTTCTATAAAAAAACAGTATTGTGAGAACATAAACTGTAAATGACAATAAGTTTTCTCTCAAGTTTGCTATAAAAAATTATGTTGCTCGACAAATTTTCTATAGAAAACAATATTGCTCTACATCTTTTTTTACGGAAAACTATGTTGAATGATATGTTTGCTTTAGAAAACAATGATGAAAAACGATATTGCGTGATTTTAATATTGAAAATTTTCTTCTAAAAACATGTTGATAGACATGTTTTCTGTAGAAAATAATGTTGATAGACATGTTTTCTGTAGAAAATAATGTTGAAGCACATATTTTCAATGGAAAACAAAATTGTGGGACATGTTTTATATAGAAAATCATGTTGCGAGATAAGTTAAATAAATGCGACTAATACCATTCTTGATGCTGAAGAAAAATAGACATTAATAGCTTTGAGTCATATTTTTTCTATACATAATGTAAGTCCCTTTCCTCTTCCTTTTTATTAAAAGATTTATGTTTTAGTTTTTGTTCACAAACTGTTAACTATAATATAGTAAAACAAACAGTTTAACAGAAAATACTTTAAACGAAAAATATCTAAAAGCTAAATGCCAATAGTACCATTGAAAACTTAATGCTAACCATCAAACTTCTGAAGAAATGTGTCAAAAAAATGTCAGGGCATGTAAATTGAGTTTTGATTTTAAATCATTATTTTTAATTTGAAAACATGTCACTAAAATACCTTGTTACCCTGTTTACTTTAAGTGTATAATAAAATATGTATGTATGTGTATGTAATCGTAAAAGTATTTATAATCTTTATTTTCCCCCAATGCTTAAAAGTCATTTAAAAAGTGTTTATAGTAATCACCATCATTATAATCTCCAACTCATCTTAGGAATTTAAGGAAAGATTTTTTTTTATCATGACTTTTAGTGGATAGAAATGAGATAAGTCTACACCCATAGCATACTTACAATTAATGTTTCTATTCACTGTTTTTTTGAATTGTCTTGTCGTGTAAATCATAAATTTATACAAATATTTCTTCAGTGTTTTTTGCTTCTCTAAATAATAAATCAAATTCTAATAAGAGGATATATATTGTAAACATTTTGACAAATCTTTTAATTTTGTTAAAAAAAAAAAAAAATTAGAATAAAAATGTTAAAATCACCCTCGTAGTTTTAAGAGAATTCTTTAAAATGTAATAAATCTAAACAGTTAAATTAAAGATTTATTTGATTTACTTTTTGCTTGTTTTATTAAAGTCTACAAATAATCATATTTATTTAATTTTATTATGGCAACAAAAGATGTTGTAATGTTTTTATTTCTTTTTATTTTTTGGTGGATTTGTATGAGCAGCTTTAACTTGTTAAATCTGCGTAAGAATATTTTGAGAAAAAAAAAAGAAAATTTTGGTTTTATTGTAACATAAGACACAATAAAAGTAGGGGAAGAAATCAAATAATATAAATGTTTTAATAGAGGAAAACAAATAATAACATTGTTTAGATACAAGTTGTTTTTTTTTTTTTAATAGAAAATTATGTTGCAAGGGAATTGTTGTAATACAACTTTTCAAAAAAATTTTTGCTAGATTATTCTGTGAAATTTTTTTTTGCAAACAAGTTCTATGTAATAATAACAAGTTATCTATGGAAACTTTGGAAGTTTCCTAATGTAAACAATGTTGCTATATAGGTTTTTAATGAATAATGTTTTTATACAAGTTTCTACTGAAATACAATGTTGCGAAATAAGTTTTCTTCAGAACACAATGTTGCGAGTTAAGTTTTCTGTAAATGGAAATGTTTTAAGTAAAATAATCTATAGAGAACAATGTTACGGGATCAGTCTTCTGTAAAAAACAATGTTGCTAGACAATTTTTATATAGAAAACAATATTGTGAGACATGTTATGTAAAGAAAGTATTTTTTAAATAAAGAATGTTTTGATACAAGTTTCCACTGAAACACAATGTGGCGAGATAATTTATCTACAGAACACAATGTTGGAAGTTAAGTTTTCTGTGAAAAATAATGTTTCAAGTAAAATATTCTATAGAAAACAATGTTGCGGGATAAGTTTTATGTAAAAAATAATGTTGCGAGGCACGTTATCTATAGAAAAAAAGTATTTTTCAAATAAGTTTTCTGTAAAATAAATAAAACATTGTTGCAAGTAAATTTTCTATAGGAAACAATGTTGGAGAATTATTATAAAACATGTTATCTGTAAGAAAAAATAGTTTTTTGTACCCTGTTTTTTATACCCTACACCACCATAGGTGGGGAGGTTATTATGCGTTTGTGCTGATGTTTGTAACACCCAAAAATATTGGTCAAAGACCCACCTTAATTTATACCAATCGTCTTAGAATCACTTTCTGAGTCGATTTAACGATGTCCGTCCGTCTG